>JAVXUP010003444.1:0-5000 GCA_033070095.1 Escallonia herrerae | reverse complement strand
AGCGCTTGATCCGGACACCGGTTCGCGATTTTTGGGCGAAACCTCCGTAAAATACTTTTTATGTCAAGAATGAATTCAGGAAGCCTCAAGTAGCATTTCGAAGCACTTTTGATATTTTTTGATGCCAGGGGGCATTTCGGTAATTCGCCGCCCCGAGAGGGGTATTTCGGTAATTTTACAGTGCTAAGTTTTTTGACGGACTTTTTAGTCCAGAAATATAATTACAAAACCTGAAATGTTGTTTTGAAGCTGACGTGGCGCGCGTAGGGGTGTTTTGGTAATTTTCCCGCGCCAAGGGGTGTTTTGGTAATTTTCCCGTGCCAAGTTTTTCAAACGACTTTTTAGTCCAGAAATGTAAGTAAACCACCTGAAATGTTGTTTTGAAGCTGGTTCGGGGGCGTTGGGGTGATAGTGAACGCTCAGGGGCATTTCGGTAATTTGCCGCTGATCGGGGGCTATTTTGCTAGGAAGGATCCAGCTTAAAATTCATACCTTAAAATAACTTTTAGTTCAGGAAAGGGTGTGAGACACCCGAAAACTTATTTTGTTCCAGATGTTCTGAACCTTGTGACGCACCGGCGATGACTGCCAGGGGATATTTTGCATAAGTAGCGGGTGTTTTGGTAACTTGCCCCCTTTAAAATTTTTCCTGATATATTTGGTATATAATTGACGTAATACATTTAAAAACTTGACTTTAAAGCGGTTTTGAGGTGTTGGAGGTGTAGGGGCCATCGGGCTATATATTGCTATATAACCACGTTGGCGCTAAATTCAGTGGGAACTAGCGTAATTAAGCGTTCGGAGTGGTGGGAATTGAGGATTTGTTTTAATACATTGAAATAATGACTATTGCTAATGTGTTGGTAAGCTAGGTTAAAGATCCAGTTATAGTTTTGGAATGTAAATATTATGGATATTATGGACGCTAAGTTGGTTTATAATTATATTTTGTTCTTAAAGGTATGAATTTCAGCTCTGGACCTCATGATACATCAATCCTATACGATGACGATGACCACGTCGCGAGGCACGTATTTGACGGTGTCGATAGGGGTGTTTTGGAAACAATTCAAAGCACAAGGCACCTTGAAGAGTGGGTACTAAACGAGGAACAAATACAGCTATTACACCGTCAAAATTTAACCCTGTTCACCGATCCCGGGAAATGGTCTCGACACGACGATTGCCTTATATCCGCTCTAGTTGAACGATGGAGGAGCGAGACGAACTCATTTCACTTCCGGTTTGGTGAAATGACTGTTACGTTAGAGGACGTCGGATTTATACTTGGAATCCCATGTCACGGCAGACCCGTTACTTTGAACGTGCCGTCTGCATCCATAGCGAATATGGCTATGCAGTATTTTCCGGGAATTCCAAGGGCAGCGCTTACAACAAACGGCGTCAAGCTTAAATGGCTGAGAGAGCAGTACGGCGTGCTACCGGATGAATACACTCCTCAAGATTTCGTGACGTATACGAAGGCATTCCTTCTGTATATTATTGGAGCTATATTACTTCCGACGCATTCGAAAAACACGGTGCATCCGAAGTATATGGTGTTCTTGGAGGATCTTGAGGAGGTATACTCCTATTCGTGGGGTTCAGCTGTCCTTGCGCACCTATATCGAGCACTGCATAAGGCTACGAGAAACGGTGCCAAGTCCATTGCCGCCTGCCTGACTCTATTACAGGTATGAGCATTTATTTTCTTGGTAGGATCCTTAGTCAATATATTCGGGATTAATTACTAATTCCATATAATGTTTGCATTCACAGGTTTGGTCTTACGAGAGGCTACCCATGGGTCGTCCACAACCGTTGGTAGATTCCGATGAGACGTGGCCTAGGGTGTGGGCCTGGGGGCCTACGACCAACCGGAGGAGGAGACGGGTAGACCCTCACCACCATCTAAAGTTCTATCGGGGGGAACTAGAGATACTAGATGCATCCCAGGTGACGTGGCAGCCATATGGCAAGGTGATGCATCTGTTGGATGAGTGGTGTTGGCAACTTCCGGTGTCGTACGTGCTGGCAGGTTTGGTTCGGGTGCCGCTCATTCACTTCGAAGAATGTGAGTTTCAGATGCCCGATCGAGCTATGAAGCAAGCTGGCTGTCCACAAGGGATACCAAAACCCGCTGTAGACATGCGGCCATACAGGGGTGGTCGAGGGCCGAACTTCGAGGTGGCTGATGCCTTGATTTTGTTGGGTGACGAGGTGCACCAGTGGAATACCTGGCAGGAAACGTATGATAGCCTTGTATCGCTGAAGCACGACGGCATTAGTACTGAGGAATACTTACAGTGGTTTCTCAGGGTGACGCGCACGAGGGTGAATCGCCCTTCCCAGTGAAGAAGACATCGTACGCGCCACGTGAGGTCTATGACCAGTTCTGGGCATTGGCCATTGTAAGTCATGCTAGTGTTGTTTGATAATTTATTTGCGCACCTTATCGACCATTTGTCAAATATGATTAGCCATATTTTCTATGCATGTTTTTTAGGTTGACCAGGGCATTGAGGTGTTCAAGCAGCTGGAGTCGTTTGACTGGTTTGTCGCGCAGGCTCCTGACAATCTTAAGAGGTCCATTGAGAAGTACAAGACTGAAGTTCAAAACTTTAGTCTTGCGTACCGGGGTTACGAAGGGGAGCCGTCTAGTCGCCCTCGTCCTGAAGCGTACGACTATCAGCCCCAGAGTCAGGTGTGGGAGTCGTCCGGTCGCCCTCTTCCTGACGCGTACAACTATCAGCCCCAGAGTCAGGTGTGGGAGCCGTCTGGTCGCCCTCCTCCTGACGCGTACGACTATCAGCCCCAGAGTCAGGTATGGGAGCCATATAGTCGCTTGCCTCCAAACGCATACGACTCTCAGTGCCAGAGTCAGGTTCCCCAAGTAGGAATCCAGGCCTCGCGCCCAAGCTTTCGGTCGGACAAAGGACAAGCGACGAAGCCATTGAGGTCGGACAAGATGGCTTGGATCGACCGGCACTACTTCGGGCATGAGCCTGTCAATTCAGCAGACTTTCCCCTTGCGACATTCCTAGGTCATGAGGATATCAGAACGTTGGCGCCGGAGACAGATCTTTCAAATTTTGTCATGAACGCTTACATAGAACTGCTCCGGATTAGAGAGCAACGTTTTAACCGTTCTGAATATTTGAAGCTTAACATGTATCCCACTCATTTTGTGGAATTAACGGTGAGAGAATTCACAGAATGGAGGCGAGGGGGCGGCAGGAGTAAGTGGAAACCAGGTCGAAACGTGTTAGGCATGATGAACGCAGACTATCAATGTCCCGCTGCTGATGCGAACCTTATCATGATACCCTGTCATCATGCAAACCACTGGTTCCTATTAGTTCTCCATCCAGCGTTCAGAACGGTTCACATATACGATAGCCTAAGGGAGGACGAGCCTGGACAGCTGCTGGCACAGATGTACAACGAGTACATCACTTTAGTGGTTAGTATTTATTTTTTGACCTTGGCTCATAGTATATTGTTCTTGTCTCATAGGCTTGATTCTCGTTTTTATTGTTGGATGCAGACTACTGTCCTCTCGCTAGCATGCGGACGGCCACAGGGTGACCCTTGGACGGTCGTGATGATAAAGGACCGACCAAAGCAATATAACGGTCACGATTGCGGGATTTACGTCCTCAAGTACATGGACTACATTGCTCGCTCGGAAGTGCTCAAACACTCCTCGTGGACTAGGAAGGATGCCTTGACGTTTAGGTATAGGATAGCCTGGGAGCTGAAAAAGAATGAAGCTAGACGCCTTCATTACCATTATCCTGACGTGCGTGGCTAGCTGCTGTGATGTTACAAAAAACTGTACCAAAAAGAAATGTACATAATTTTTCGCATGCTATGAATTTGGCGCTAAAATGTGCGCGAATATACCTTTCATATGACGGCATTCGAAAAAAAGTGACAAAAAAAATTACAACTTTTTTCGGAAGCTATCAAATGGGGCCTAAAGTGTGCCCGAATAGGCCCTTCCTAGGAAAACTCAAAAATTAATGTGTCTCGTTTTTCGCCGAAAGTCTTACAAATGGGCTAACTAGCGTGCCTGAAGTGCAATGAGCGGAAAAAAAGTGACAAAAAAAATTACAACTTTTTTCGGAAGCTATCAAATGGGGCCTAAAGTGTGCCCGAATAGGCCCTTCCTAGGAAAACTCAAAAATTAATGTGTCTCGTTTTTCGCCGAAAGTCTTACAAATGGGCTAACTAGCGTGCCTGAAGTGCAATGAGCGGAAAAAAAGTGACAAAAAAATTACAACTTTTTTCGGAAGCTATCAAATGGGGCCTAAAGTGTGCCCGAATAGGCCCTTCCTAGGAAAACTCAAAAATTAATGTGTCTCGTTTTTCGCCGAAAGTCTTACAAATGGGCTAACTAGCGTGCCTGAAGTGCAATGAGCGGAAAAAAAGTGACAAAAAAAATTACAACTTTTTTCGGAAGCTATCAAATGGGGCCTAAAGTGTGCCCGAAAACGGAGTTACCAAAACTATCAATAATCCACAAATCAAATCACAAATTAAAGATTGCACAAACCAAATCACAAATTTAAACATTATAAAAGTTCAATTTATACAACTGAAACATTAACCCTAACACTCTTCCTCATCATCGTCCTCCTCGACCATACTGCCAGGTTCGATACCTAACACTTTATAATGGTTTCTCTTGTCATGATCAGTCATCTTATTACACAACGCACACTTTCGTAATTTTTTTTGACCCGTTGCTTCTTCAATCGGATTCTTCATGCGTATTGCTCGTTTTCGCCCTTTTGTTTGAGAAATAATTGGATCAAAAATGTCGTCCTCCTCACCTTGTAGGTCAGTGCCGTCAATGACTGGCTGTTTGGCTCGATTGAATCTACCGCCTGGAGTTGCGTCGAGTAGTCGGAGTGTCCACAGTTTCTGGTAATGCCATCCTAAACTGTGCATGCTTAGCCTTATCCCGTGCGGCTGCTTCAACTTGATACCTG
>JAVXUP010003443.1:0-67853 GCA_033070095.1 Escallonia herrerae | reverse complement strand
CCACACCCACCGGTGGAGAAATAACAATTTCTCCACCGAACCGCAGGTAAGAGCAGCGGTTGGGAAAAAGTTTTACTGACACTGCATTAATGGCAAAAAAGGCATGAGAAAATGGTAAGAAAATGACGAGAAAATGGCGAGAAAATGGGGAAAAGGAGAAAAAGGACACCAACCGCATGAAGAAGCAGCGGTTGGCATTAATACCCCTGCCACGTGGCGTCCCCCACCCCTGCCACGTGGCCCAACCCCATGGGGCCCTGCCACGTGGCGTCCCCCACCCTTGCCACGTGGCCCAACCGCGTATACAACCCGCGGTTGGGGCATGGACCCTGCCACGTGGCGTCCCCCACCCATGCCACGTGCCCCAACCGCGGGTTGTATACGCGGTTGGGGCGATGGCCCCTGCCACGTGGCGTCCCCCACCCCTGCCACGTGGCCCAACCGCTTATACAACCCGCGGTTGGGGCACGTGGCGGCCCCTCCCCTTGCCACGTGGCCCAACCGCATAAACAACCCGCGATTGGGGGCGATGGCCCTGCCACGTGGCGCCCCCCCCGGTGATGCCCCACGTGTTGTCCTTCTGCCAAATTTTTTTTTTGCCGCAGCCTTTGACCGCTCAATCACGGATTTTTTTTCTGTCTTTTTTCTTCTCTCTTCCTTACTTTTTTCTGTCTTTTTTCTTCTCTCTTCCTCACTTTTCTCTCTTTATAATCCCCTCCCCCGAACCCTTCTTCTGCACTCTATCATCTTTACCAACTTCCTTCGTACTTCATATCTCACCTACATAATCTCCACAACAATACAAACCAAAAAATTTTACGCTAGAAGATCGGTGGATAACCGCTAGAAGATCGGTAGATTTTTCTTTAAATACATCAAGTCACAACAAGTAAGTATTTTGAATTTCCTTATAATTCAATGTTAGGTTTATACAAATCAGCGTATTACATTTATAGATTCCAAAATAGCGATTTTTTAGGGCGCCAAATATAGACAGTTTTTCACGAATTTATAAAAAATAGCTAGAGCTAGATTTTGGCAAAATGTAAAAAAGAGACCCTAGTTATTCTTAAAGGATCTGTCTCAGGTAAAAATTTCAGATTTTTCCAAAGACTGGAAAGGGGTTAACTGATATGGGGAACCTTGTAATTCTGCAGTGTATTTTAAAATATCAAGCTAGCGCGATTTCGCGCGAAAATTTTATGAGAACCCTAGGATGTTGGGAAGTTCCATTCCCCAGGAATTCGGGCCATTCCGAAGCCGTTACCTATTTTTTTGGCCGAACGGCCCTTTAAGCGCTTGATCCGGAACCGGTTCGGGATTTTTGGGTGAAACCTCCGTAAAATACTTTTTAGGTCAAGAATGAATTCAGGGAGCCTAAAATAGCATTTCGAAGCACTTTTGATATTTTTCGATGCCAGGGGGCATTTCGGTAATTCGTCGCCCCGAGAGGGGTATTTCGGTAATTTTACAGTGCTAAGTTTTTCGACGGACTTTTTAGTCCAGAAATGTAATTACAAAACTGAAATGTTGTTTTGAAGCTGATTTGGCTCGCGTAGGGGTGATAATGAATCCCCGGGGGTATTTCGATAATTTGTCGCTCAGCGAGGGTATTTTGGTAACTGAACGTTGTAACACAACTGGAGGAAATAATTTTCAACACTATGTGTATTCCTAGGGTGTAACACTATGACTATGTGTGTTTAATGTGAATACGAAACGTAATTGTCGCTAAAGGTGAAAACTTAATTAGACAATTTTTTCACGAATTTATAAAAAATAGCTAGAGCGTGATTTTGCCAAAGTGCAAAACAGAGACCCTAGGTATTTTCAAAATATCTGTATCAGGTAAAAATTTCAGATTTTTCCAAAGACTGTAAAGGGGCTAGCTGATATGGGGAACCGTGTAACTTCGCAGTCTAATTTAAAATACCAAGCTAGCGCGATTTCGTGCAAAACTTTTATGAGAACCCTAGGATGTTGGGAAGTTCCATTCCCCAGGAATTCGGCGCCATTCCGAAGCCGTTAGCTATTTTTTTGGCCGAACGGGCCTTTAAGCGCTCGATCCGGACACCGGTTCGCGATTTTTGCGCGAAAGATCCGTAAAATACTTTTTAGATCAAGAATTAACTCAGGAGGCGTAAAATAGCATTTTAAGGCTATTTGATATTTTTCCTGATGCCAGGGGCATTTTGGTAATTTGCCACCCCGCGAGGGGTGTTTTGGTAATTTTCCCGCGCCAAGTTTTTCAAACGACTTTTTAGTCCAGAAATGTAAGTAAACCACCTGAAATGTTGTTTTGAAGCTGGTTCGGGGGCGTTGGGGTGATAGTGAACCCCCAGGGGCATTTCGGTAATTTACCGCTCATCGGGGGCTATTTTGCTAGGAAGGATCCAGCTTAAAATTCATACCTTAAAATAACTTTTAGTTCAGGAAAGGGTGTGAGACACCCGAAAACTTATTTTGTTCCGGATGTTCTGAACCTTGTGACGCACCGGCGATGACTGCCAGGGGGTATTTTGCATAAGTAGCGGGTGTTTTGGTAACTTTCCCCCTTTAAAATTTTTCCTGATATATTTGGTATATAATTGACGTGACCCATTTAAAAACTTGACTTTAAAGCGGTTTTGAGGTGTTGGGGGTGTAGGGGCCATCGGGGGGTATATTGCTATATAACCACGTTGGCGCTAAATTCAGTGGGAACTAGCGTAATTAAGCGTTCGGAGTGGTAGGAAGTGAGGATTTGTTTTAATACATTGAAATAATGACTATTGCTAATGTGTTGGTAAGCTAGGTTAAAGATCCAGTTATAGTTTTGGAATGTAAATATTATGGACGCTAAGTTGGTTTATAATTATATTTTGTTCTTAGAGGTATGAATTTCAGCCGTGGACCTCATGATACATCAATCCTATACGATGACGATGACCACGTCGCGAGGCACGTATTTGACGGTGTCGATAGGGGTGTTTTGGAAACAATTCAAAGCACAAGGCACCTTGAAGAGTGGGTACTAAACGAGGAACAAATACAGCTATTACACCGTCAAAATTTAACCATGTTCACCGATTGCGGGAAATGGTCTCGACACGACGATTGCCTTATATCCGCTCTAGTTGAACGATGGAGGAGCGAGACGAACTCATTTCACTTCCGGTTTGGTGAAATGACTGTTACGTTAGAGGACGTCGGATATATTTTAAGCTTAACATGTATACCACTCATTTTGTGGAATTAACGGTGAGAGAATTCACAGAATGGAGGCGAGGGGGCGGCAGGAGTAAGTGGAAACCAGGTCGAAACGTGTTAGGCATGATGAACGCAGACTATCAATGTCCCGCTGCTGATGCGAACCTTATCATGATCCCTTGTCATCATGCAAACCACTGGTTCCTATTAGTTCTCCATCCAGCGTTCAGAACAGTTCACATATACGATAGCCTAAGGGAGGACGAGCCTGGACAGCTGCTGGCACAGATGTACAACGAGTACATCACTTTAGTGGTTAGTTTTTATTTTTTGACCTTGGCTCATAGTATATTGTTCTTGTTTCATAGGCTTGATTCTCGTTTTTATTGTTGGATGCAGACTACTGTCCTCTCGCTAGCGTGCGAACGGCCACAGGGAGACCCTTGGACGGTCGTGATGATAAAGGACCGACCAAAGCAATATAACGGTCACGATTGCGGGATTTACGTCCTCAAGTACATGGACTACATTGCTCGCTCGGAAGTGCTCAAACACTCCTCGTGGACTAGGAAGGATGCCTTGACGTTTAGGTATAGGATAGCCTGGGAGCTGAAAAAGAATGAAGCTAGACGCCTTCATTACCATTATCCTGACGTGCGTGGCTAGCTGCTGTGATGTTACAAAAAACTGTACCAAAAAGAAATGTACATAATTTTTCGCATGCTATGAATTTGGCGCTAAAATGTGCGCGAATATACCTTTCATATGACGCATTCGAAAAAATTACGCGTCTCGCTTTTCGCCGAAATTCATAGAAATGGGCTAACTAGCGTGCATGAGGTGCAATGAGAGAAAAAAAAAAGTGACAAAAAAAATTGTAACTTTTTTCGGAAGCTATCAATTGGGCCTTAAAGTGTGGCCGAATAGGCCCTTCCTAGGAAAACCCAAAAAATAATGTGTCCCGTTTTTCGCCGAAATTCTTACAAATGGGCTAACTAGCGTGCCTGAGGTGCAATGAGCGAAATAAAAGTGACAAAAAAAATTACAACTTTTTTCGGAAGTTATCAATTGGGGCCTAAAGTGTGCCCGAATAGGCCCTTCCTAGGAAAACCCAAAAAATAATGTGTCTCGTTTTTCGCCGAAATTCTTACAAATGGGCTAACTAGCGTGCCTGAGGTGCAATGAGCGAAAAAAACGTGACAAAAAAAATTATAACTTTTTTCGGAAACGGGATTTTAAGCTTTGAAACGGGATTTTAAGCTTCCTGAATTCACTCTTTAAAATAACTTTTCAGGTGTCTCACACTCTTTCATGAACTAAAAGTTATTTTAAGCACAAATTTGTGTAATGTAAAATTAGCAAAATAGCCCCCGATGAGCGGCAAATTACCGAAATTCCCCCGGGGGTTCATTATCACCCCAACGCCCCATATGGCGGCTACACCACCGGCAGTCTCAAAACCGCTTTGCTTACTACTTTTTAAATGTATCACATCAATTATATACCAAATATTTCATCCGAAGATTTTAAAGGGGATGCGTTAACAAAAATTACCCCGCTACGTATGCAAAACACCCCCTGGCAGCCATCGCCCCAACAAACATCTCAGAACAACTGGAATAAAATAACTTTCCGGGTGTCTTACACCCCTATCCTATAACTAAAAATCATTCGGGAAATTTTTCAAGCTGGTTCAGTTAGCAAAATAGCCCCCGTCATTGCGGGCAAATTACCGAAATGCCCCCGGGGGTTCATTGTCACCCTAACGCCCATCAAACCAGCTTCAAAATAACCTTTCAGATGTTTTACTTACATTTCTGGACTGAAAAACTTGACACCGTAAAATTAGCAAAACACCCCTCGCGGGGTGGCAAATTACCAAAATGCCCCTGGCATCAGAACGATCTCAAAAGTGCATTGAAATGTTATTTTAAGCTTCCCGAATTCATTCTTGATCTAAAAAGTATTCTACGGACTTTTCGCCCAAAAATCCCGAACCGGTGTCCGAATCGAGCGCTTAAAAGCCCGTTCGGCCAAAAAATTAGCTAACGGCTTCGGAATGGCCCGAATTCCTTGGGAATGGAACTTCCCAACACCCTAGGGTTCTCATAAAAGTTTCGCGCGAAATCGCGCTGGCTTGATATTTTAAATTACACTGCAAAGTTACAAGGATCCCCGTATCAGTTAACCCCTTTGCCCCGCTACGTATGCAAAACACCCCCTGACAGCCATCGCCCCAACAAACATCTCAGAACAACTGGAACAAAATAACTTTCCGGGTGTCTTACACCCCTATCCTATAACTAAAAATCATTCGGGAAATTTTTCAAGCTGGTTCAGTTAGCAAAATAGCCCCCGATGAGCGGTAAATTACCGAAATGCCCCCGGGGGTTCATTGTCACCCTAACGCCCATCAAACTAGCTTCAAAACAACCTTTCAGATGTTTTACTTACATTTCTGGACTGAAAAACTTGACACCGTAAAATTACCAAAACACCCCTCGCGGGGTGGCAAATTACCAAAATGCCCCCTGGCATGAGAAAATATCAAAAGTGCTTTAAAAAGCTATTTTAAAGCTTCCTGAGTTCATTCTTGATCTAAAAAGTATTTTACGGATTTTTCGCCTAAAAATCCCGAACCGGTGTCCGGATCGAGCGCTTAAAAGCCCGTTCGGCCAAAAAATTAGCTAACGGCTTCGGAATGGCCCGAATTCCTTGGGAATGGAACTTCCCAACATCCTAGGGTTCTCATAAAAGTTTCGCGCGAAATCGCGCTGGCCTGATATTTTAAATTACACTGCAAAGTTACAAGGTTGAGCGTATCAGTTAACCCCTTTCCAGTCTTTGAAAAAATCTGAAATTTTTACCTGATACAGATCTTTTGAAAATAACTAGGGTCTCTGTTTCGTACTTTGGCAAAATCTAGCTCTAGCTATTTTTTATAAATTCATGAAAAATTCTATAATAATAATAAAAAGGACATGAAATGATATTATTATAATAATAATAAAAAGGACATGAAGGAAAATGGAGAAAACCCAACCCCCACACTTAGTGGCGGTTGGTATCATTGCAAATTTATTTTTTTTTTCTGTCGCTAAATGTGAAAACTTAATTAGACAGTTTTTAACGAATTTATAAAAAATAGCTAGAGCTAGATTTTGCCAAATTACAAAAAAGAGACTATAGTTATTTTTAAAAGATCTATATCAGAGAAAAATTTCAGATTTTTCCAAAAACTGGAAAGGGGTTAACTGAAACGGGGAACCTTGTAACTTTGCAGTATAATTTAAAATATCAAGCTAGCGCGATTTCGTGCGAAACTTTTATGAGAACCCTAGGACATTGGGAAGTTTCATTTTCCAGGATTTTGGGCCATTCTAAAATTGTTAGCTAATTTTTTGGCCGAACGGTGCAATTTTTTGGGAAATAGACCTAAAAAAATTAGCCCGTTCGGCCAAACAATTAGCTAACGACTTCGGAATGGCCCGAAGTCCTGGAAAATAGAACTTCCTAACATCATAGGGTTCTCATAAAAGTTTCGCACGAAATCGCGCTAGCTTGATATTTTAAATTATACTGCAAAGTTACAAGGTTCCCCATTTCAGTTAACCCCTTTCCAGTTTTTGGAAAAATCTGAAATTTTTTCCTAATATAGATCTTTTAAAAATAACTACGGTCTCTTTTTTGCAATTTGGCAAGATCTAGCTCTAGCTATTTTTTATAAATTCGTGAAAAACTATCTAATTAAGTTTTCACTTTTAGCTACAGAAAAAAATTTTTGCAATGATACCAACCGCCACTAAGTGTGGCGGTTGGGGTTTTCTCCATTGTCCTTCATGTCCTTTTTATTATTATTATAATATATATATGTGTCCTTTAAATGTCTTTTTTATTATTATTATAATATATATGTGTCCTTTTTTTAAAAAAAATGCACTTGGCAAATAATTCCCAACCGCATGTAGGGGTTGCGGTTGGGCATTAATGCCAATCGCAACTCCCACACGCGGTTGGGCATTATGCCCATTTTCTCGCGAGATTTTCATTTTCTCGCAATATTTTGGTGAATTTCTCGTGCCATTTTGGTCCTTTTTGGTCTTTTTCGTCCTTTTTTCCGTCCACGTGGCCAACCGCTGCTCTTACCTGCGGTTCGGTGGGAAAATTGTTATTTTCCCACCGGTAGATGTGGATCGGCCCTATATATATATATATATATATATATATATATATATATATATATATATATATATATATATATATATATATATATATATTGATTAGATAGAGATTTAAAATATGTAAAATTAAAATTCCAGTTTTGTAGTTAAAGTTTACAAAACTTTGGTCAAATAGACCCACAAATTGTTTAGTAAAAAACATTGTAAAAACTTAAGAGGTAGGATTGTAAAAACTTTATTTTAAAGAGAACTGGTACATTTTGTTATAGTTGCAATATCTAATTTTTAAGTTGATGTCTGATGTATTGTAAAAAAGGCATAGTCTTGTATAAAAAGTTTTACTCGTAAATGAAGTTAACATAATTACGAATTAATTGATTATGCCTACATTTGTATGATAGATTATAATGGAACTTTGTAAAATTACAAAAAAAAATTAGTAAATAGGGTATGATTTTCGCACTTTATATTTTTGAGATTTTCTATTGTTATTTCAAAGTACTTTTGAGCTTTTAATAAGCAAAATTAAGGCCTAATATATAAGTATATTGATTAAGTAAAGTTTTAGAAGGTGTAAAATTAGTTTCTTACTTTTATAAAGTTAACAAATATAGGGTAAAGTAGACTTACGAATTTTTTAATAATAAATTATAAGAAAGAGTTAAATAGAGTAAAAAAGGAAAAGAATACTAAAACAAATAGGATTTTTTATTATATATATCAAATTCAAAAGAGTTGGACTCTAAATAAAGAGACCAATTAAGTTAGGGGATTATTACATGCAAAATTGAAGCTTATGTGTCAAAAAGACCAATTATATATATATATATATATATATATATATATATATATATATATATATATATATATATATATAGGTGAGCTTTTAATAAGCAAAATTAAGGTCTAATATATAAATATATTGATTGAGTAGAGTTTTAGAAGGTGTAAAATTAGTTTCTTACTTTTATAAAGTTTACAAATATAGGATAAAGTAGACCTACGAATTTTTCAATAAGAAAGAGTTATATAGAGTAGAAAAGAAAAAGAATACTAAAACATATAGGATTCTTGATTATATATATATATATATATATATATATATATATATATATATATATATATATATATATATATATATATCAAATTCAAAAGAGTTGGATTCTAAATAAAGAGACCAATTAAGTTAGTGGATTACTACATGCAAAGTTAAAACTTATGTGTCAAAAGGAAAAGGTTCTTAAAAAGTCCTACGTGACATAAATAGAACTCTAAAAATCCTACTTGTCGAGATTCTAAGCGAAGGTTTCAGCTTTATATATATATGGAGAAACTACAAAAGCATGGCGAATAAGATCCACCACTATTATATTAATTGATAATATCTAAAAATGCAGTAAAAAACCACAGGAAAAGCAGAGAAACAACTGTGCAGTGTAGGCACTTGTCCCATATACTAACCGATGCAGCTAAGACCCATTGACAGAAATAGTTGTATACTAATTGCATTGGTTAAAGCATTCATTTTAGTAAATTATATCTAGAGTGCGACATTATTACTCTCCAATTTCTTTCTAGTAAAATAGCCTGACTTGTTGGGGGTTGAATAGAAGTAAGTTAGCTAATGAAAACTAGTAATGTTAGAATTTGTATCTCTATGGTTTAGGAAGTTTTTGTTTACTGTTTTGCATATTTTTAATTTTTTTTTATGACAGGAGATGCAGCTTTCATCTTCACGGGTTGGATCTTTGACTTTTTCTATCATGAGAAAGACACTATCCCAACTGCTCCAAAGTATATGAAAGTTCATCGGTTTAATATAGTAGCGGGTGGAATAGATTCCGAATGGCATGAAGAAGACAAGAGCAACCTGATAAATTGAACAGAACAAATCTGATGCAGAAATTGATAAGCTTTGGGGGTTTCATCAATTTTTAGACTTTTTCGAATCTAATAGAAGATCGTGCAGTCGAAACCAAGAGATTATTATTTAATCACCGCTTATTTACACCTCTCTTAACTCGATAATTACTAATGTTTTTCCTTTATGTTAGTACCTCAAATATTTTTCCTTTTATCTAACTTTTTGGACATGCATACTTATTCTCTCTAAACTTCATTCTCAAATTTTGAACAATGTCTCCGAGAAATCATGTCATATAGAAACTTCAGTTTTCCTCATAACTAACAAACTATATTCCACATATTTAGTGGAGCATTTAACAAATGCTAAGCTTTTACGACCGGAGTAATTTATTATACTCAATTCTCCAGGAATGACATGAATTAAATTGTCTGAAAATTCTTATTTCTAATTACGTGATTGCTGAGATCATGAGACAAATTCTCTGAAAGGTTTGATTACATGAAGCTTCAAGACTTTCTAAACTGATGATTCTGGAGTAGATATTACAATAGTCTACTGCTAGGTGTTGTTAGATTTAATTCCATTCATCTTGACTCCATAATCAAGATCATTAGAATCTTACAATAACATAAACATAAGAACAATGGGGTTACGAACTCACCAGAATCGAAGGAAGTCATAGATTACCAAGAATTTTATTCCGATGATGAAAGAACGCTAAGATGCGGAAGCGAACACGTACCCTTTGGTATTGATCTTCACTACTCTTCTCTATTCTTGATGATGGAATAGAGTGGTGTATTTTTTTCTTTAGTCTAGGAGGCAAAGAGTGGCCAAAACATTATGATACCCTAGCCTCCAAGAAAAGAGATATTTATATAGAGAGAGTAGTGGGATCAACCCTAAAGCCTGCCAAATCTCAACTGTCCATCAAAGTTAAGAGATTAGGGTCTATAAGCCTTTTATACACAATAAATCATCAGTGTATTGGATGCTAAAATTAAATAGGCCCATAATGTTATTTAGCCTAATTTAATTAATTAATGTCCAAGTCAAATAATAAATCAACATTAGTATGACCCGTTAGGCCACCTAATTGGATTGGACCGATCAAATCCAACATTCTCCCACTTGGCCAAGGGTTATACTAAGGTTGATGTCATAAGTTTTGACATAAAGAAATTGAACAAAACATCCCGTAAGTTAGGCCAAATTTAACAAAAATACTAAAATGAATCGAAGATAATATATGTGCCTCTCAACGCCACAACACCGTTCTCCGGTTACAATCTCAGAACTTTTGCCAAATATGACAGTCAAACAGTTTAATAGACATGAACTGCATTGTTCCATAATAAATAACAATATGAACGAGTTCATGTGATCCTTACATGAGTGTTTGTTTCAGAATACTTCAAATGTGCGCTTTTAACGAGAAGTAACAAACCATAATCATAATATCCAGAATCCAAAACAAAAGGTGATCACGTAAATAAATGTCTCCAATCAAAATCCCAACATCAAAAAAGGAAAAACTATCAACCAAACCCATGCTAGCAACAGGTTCTTTAGAGAGACTGGGTGGTAAGCCTTTTGTCATGGGATCCTCCAACATAGCAATCGTACTGATGTGCTAAATAGACACTATTTGATTTTGAATTCTTTCCCTCACAACGAGGTACTTAATCAATAATCTTAAAGGTCATAGTCAGAATCAGAGTAACCAATTACCTGAAGGTTATCTGACTTCCTATAGGTAAGTATGAAATCCTTGGTACCCTGTAAGTAGCGAATGACTTTCTTGGCTGCTTTCCAATGATGTATTCATGGGTTTATTTGGTAACGTCCAAGCATGCCAACAATATACGCTACATCTGGGCGAGTACAGACTTGATCATACATGAGACTCCCTACTGTTGATGTGTAGGGAATACGCTCCATTTCGTCTTACTCCAGTTGGTTCCTATGACATTGTAGCAAACTAAAATTTTCCACCCTTAACAACAGGGGCAACAGTGGGAGCACAGTTATGCATATTGTACCTTTTCAGAACCTTATCAATGTAGGCTCTTTGGGACAATCCCAATATCCCACGAGACCTATCTCGGTGAATCTCAATGCCTATAACATAAGAGGCCTCTCCAAGATCTCTCATATCAAAATTCTTAGACATAAAGTTTTTGGTCTCATACAACATATGCATACCACTACTAGCAAGTAAGATATCATGTACATACAAAATTAGAATGATAAACTTACTCCCACTGATCTTTAGGTATATACATTGGTCCACTGCATTTTCTTTAAAGCCAAATTTACTAATCACATCATGGAACTTAAGATACCATTGTCTAAAGGCTTGCTTTAATCCGTATATGAATTTCTTCAACAGACATTTCATATGTTCCTTGCCTTCAACTATAAACCCTTATGGTTGCATCATATAGACATTTTCATGCAAGTCACCATTAAGAAATGGGGTCTTTACATCCATTTGATGTAGCTTTAAATTATAATGAGCCACTAAAGCCATGACTATTCGAAAGGAATCCCTTTTCGACATAGGAGAAAATGTTTCATTATAATCTATCCCCTCCCTTTGAGTGAAACCTTTAGCGACGAGTCTAACCTTGTATCTTTCGACATTACCTTTAGGATCTAGCTTAGTTTTGTAGACCCATTTACAGCCTACAGCTTTGGCCCCATCAAGCAAATCAACAAGGTCCCAAACTTCATTTATTTTCATTAACTCTAACTCATCTTTCATGGCCTCAAGCCATTGAGTTGAGTGATCGCTCATAATAGCTTCTTTAAAGGATGTGGGATCATTTCCTATGCCTAGATTATAGTCAGCCTCATCTAGGTACATAATATTGTCATCAGAGATGGTTGTCCGTCTCTCTCTTCCTGACCTTCGAAGAGGTTGCTCATTAGCAGGAATTGGAGCAGGATCCGTAATAAGGGGCACATCATTAGGTACAACCTCGAGTGCATCGTTACCCTCTCTATGAGGTAATGGCGCACCAACCTTTTGGATAACAGGAATAGAAACATGATCCTGAATTTCCTCAAGGTTTATTATTCTTGGTGTACAACTCCCACTATACTCAGCATCTTCAAAAAATACTGCATGCCTAGTTTTAACAATTCTAGTGGTATGTGATGGACGGTAAAATCTGAAACCCTTAGACCTTTCAGGGTAACCTGTAAAATGACAACTTATGGTCTTGGGATCGAATTTTTTTGTATGCGGATTGTAGACTTTTGCTTCAGCTAAACAGCCCCACACATGAAAATATTATAAACTTGGTTTCCTCTGTGTCCATAATTCAAAAGGTGTTTTAGGCACAGACTTACTGGGAACCTGTTAAGAATATGCACAGCTATTTTAAGTGCTTCAACCCATAAAAATTCTGGTAGAGTGCTTTGGCATATCATACTTCGTACCATATCCATGAGGGTACGATTTTGCTATTCAGCTACACCATTCTGCTAGGGTGTCCCTGGCATTGTATACTGAGCAACGATGCCACATTCTTCCAAATACAAGGCAAAAGAACTAGGGTTACGACCCGTTTCAGAAAATTTTTCATAATATTCTCCGCCTTTGTCAGATCTTACAACTTTAATCTTTAGGTCGAGTTGATTTTCAACTTCGGCTTTGTAAGTCTTAAACATGGCAAGTGAATCAGATTTTTCATGAATGAGGTAAACATATCCATAACGAGAATAGTCATCAATAAAGGTGATAAAGTATCTATGACCACCAATACCCGGTGTAGGGAAAGGTCCACAAATGTAAGTGTGGATAAGCTTTAAAAGTCCTAAACTTCGAGTGGCACCACGTTTGTTGCCTTTTTACAAATTTTCCTTTAATACATTCAATACATGTGTCAAAATCTGAGAAATCTAAAGAATGAAGAATTCCATCCTCAATGAGGCATTCCATTCTGCCTCGTGATATGTGACCTAGACGTTCATGCCACAATTAAGCAGAATTTGCATTCTCTCTTTCTCTTACCACAAGTCTTAGCAACTATATCATTCATGTTCATTGTTTTCAAGGATTCAGTAAAAGAAGCATTCAAAAGTAATTTGTAAAGGTTTCCCTCCAACAAACCATAACCAATAACTCTAGCGTAAAGGAAAAGAGAGAAGCCTTTATTCTCAAACTTAAACGAATATCCATAAGCGTCAAGTCTAGAAATAGAAATAAGATTTTTCTAGTCATATTGGGAACATAAATAGTATCAACTAAATCCAAATTGAAGCCACTCTCCAAAACTAAACGGAGAGTTCCTACAGCTTCAACTTGAGCTTTCTCTCCATTTTCTACTAGAACATTATGGTCCCCTTTGTCTAACTTCTTCACAGAAAGGAATCTCTGCAATGAATTAGTTATGTGCACAGTTGCACCTGTGTCAACCCACCATGTATTTAAAGGAGCATCAATTGTATAAGACTCATAACAAACGCAAATAGATAAATTACCTTTCTTTTCCAACCATCTCTGAATTTATGACATTCTTTCCTCATATGTCCTTTATCCTTACAAAAGTGACACCTAGGACCAGAAGAACCCTTGGTACTAGAAAAGCTTGCCTTGTCAGTCTTGGTTACAGAAACACTCTTATTCCCTTGCACATTACCTTTGCCAAATTTCTTTCATTTTCCTTTTCCTTTAGATGGACCAGTTATGACAACGTGAGCATTATCAGGTTGTTCAGACTTTAGCCTCTCTTCTTCTTGGACACACATGGAAATCAACTCGCTCATCTTCCACTTCTCTTTTTGCGTGTTATAGTTGATATTAAAAGGACCAAACTGCGCAAGAAAGGAAGTCATAATAAAGTGCACGAGAAAACCTTCAGAGATTTCCATGTCCAAACCTTTTAGTTGAGAAGTCATATCATTCATCCGTAAAATATGCTCACAAACACCATTGGATCCACTGTACTTGAGCGTAACCATTTTAGTGATGAGAGTAGTAGCATGTGCCTTGGAAGAACCCTGCAACTGCTCTTCGATATGAGCAAGGTACAGCTTAGCATTATCCGAGTCAAGAATGGCTCCGTGAATAACAGTCGTAATGGAGCCTTTCATAATCATTAGGGATATGCGGTTGGAACGCTCCTACTTTTTATAAGCCGCCTTTTGCTTAATAGAGCTTTCAGCCGTAAGGGCAGCAGGCGTGTCAACCCGTAAAGCACAATCCAAATCCATAACTCCAAGGATTATGCTAATCTGCTCTTTTCATTTTCTAAAATTGGTACCGCTCAATGATTCGATAGAGGAAAGATAGCCAGTAATTGCAGCAGGACTATACGCTAAATAATAATAATAATCATGCACGTTAGTACCAAAAATCCACATGATGAAAACAGTTAGTTCATCATTTAACATAATAAAATAAATTGAGGGATAAATAATTTATTTGTATGAAAAAGGTAAATATACAAAACATTTCTCAAAAGGAAAAAATTAACATATCATTTATAACATTCCGTTGGGCCGGTTATTAACATACAAGTGTTTTTCCATCCTTAACAATTTGGAAATCATTAAAAACAACATGAGTACGAATTATATTACCGTTGGGCAGAAAATAATTTGACTCGTGCAACTTATTATTTCCTTTCTTTCTGCTTAAAAAAATTAAAATATAATCTTCCATTGGGCCGATTAATATTTTAGTTAATAAGCGTTAACGTGATGTGGTTTATCATTATCTCAACTTATAAAAGACAATAAACTTCCGTTGGGCCGCTTACTGCCAAAATAAGTAAGAAGCACTAATTATTTCAAGTTCATTATCATAGTCTAGACATGCCAAACGAAGCATAAGGTTTTAGCATAATCTCGTAATTTTAGACTAATTCTCGAAATTATAATAATATTGGCACGTTATATTCATCAGTATCCCTAAACAAACCAATATTAAAACATAAGCGACGTTACAAATTTTTGTAAGGCCCAATACACAAGCCTAATTAAAAAAAATCTATATTTAAAATGGCCAAAACAGGCCCAATCAGTGAGCTACAGGCCCATTTTTAAGTGGCCAAAACAGCCCACTTCGGAGGCCTAAACAGGCTATTACAACTGGACACACAGGCCCAACTCTTTGGCCAATTAAGAGGCCTAAAACAGGCCTAACCAAGGTCTGGCCTTTTGACCCAGTTTTGCAAGGCTCAATAACAGGTCACCATTCCCTTTGGCTGGGCCGAACAAAACATAACAACAACAGGCTAGGCCACAAGCCTTTCGGCTGGGCTAATAGCCCACCGTGCTCAATTCATGTCTAAATAAAATTTCTGTTGGGCCAAAACATAACACTCCACGAGGCCCAAGAAAAATCGGACTGCTTGCCCAATTAGCTGAGCTAATAATAAAAAAAATTCAGCCTACTAATCTGGGCCAATACTACAAGCCCAAATACATAACAAGGTAATCTGGAACCTACCTTTTGGCAAAGCCCCGTTTTTTTTTTCTTACTTTAACGTTAGGCATAATTCATCAATTACTCGAACAAACTTAAAAGGGAAGTTCTATGTTTATGTTATCGATTAACGCGGCTCTGATACCTCATGTTAGAATTTAATTCCATTCATCTTGACCCCATAATCAAGATTATTAGAATCTTATAATAACATAAACATAAGAACAGTGGGGTTACGAACTCACCGGAATCGAAGAAAGTCATAGATTATCGAGAGTTTTATTCCGATGATGAAAGAACGCCAAGATGCGGAAAAGAACACGTACCCTTTGGTATTGATCTTCACTACTCTTCTCTATTCTTGATGATGGAATAGAGTGGTGTATTTTTTTTCTTTAGTCTAGGAGGCAAAGAGTGGCAAAAACATTATGATACCCTAACCTCCAAGAAAAGAGATATTTATATAGAGAGAGTAGTGGGATCAATCCTAAAGCCTGGCCAAATCTCAACCGTCCATCAAGGTTAAGAGATTAGGGTCTATAAGTCTTTTATACACAATAAATCATCAGTGTATTGGATGCTAAAATTAAATAGGCCCATAATGTTATTTAGCCTAATTTAATTAATTAATGTCCAAGTCAAATAATAAGTCAACATTAGTATGACCCGTTAGGCCACCTAATTGGATTGGACCGATCAAATCCAACAGGTGTGTCTAGATTACCTGAATGTGCTCCAAGGACAGACTGACCTAGCTTAAGAGAATAACTCATATTGCCAATCCGACTATGCTTGAGAAAACACTTGAAGGACATGCAAGTCTTCCAATATAAATTGCTTTACAAGTTAGAGACGTGAGGCTTTGAGCCTAACTAAACCCAAGTGCCATGGAGATGGTTAAGCCCAGAAATATGAAGCCAAAACGTTGGGAAATGTTGTCTTACACGTGTGAAGGTGAATTCTTTTTTTCTTTTATTGATATGCATCTGCTTAAGCACTTCCATTTTTATTTTATTTTTTTATTCCTAAGCAAAAATACTTATTCACATTTTCTTAGGATTTTAACGTTCTTCCAACGCGACTCCATAATGAACGAGTCATTATTTTGTGCATAGACACCACATTTGAAAGTGTGCGATGTTCCTCCACGACCAGCGGCTTCCAATTTGAGATACCCATCAATGAAAACCTTCACCTTAGCGGCATCCGCGTCATGGATAACATTGAGCCGGAACCACCTATCATATATGTATGGGTCCAGCACTTTCTCTCTGAGCGAACCGTTGTAGACTCTAACTATCAGAGTTGAGGCTCGCGGAGCCGTTGCTCCAAAGACCTGCATGATGCACACTCCTGACGTCCCGTATGGCACGTAGCCATATCCTTCAAATTGCCACACACCCGAGGAATAGTTATGTCCCTGTCAACAGCGTTTAGAGAAATGCAACCATTAACAGAAAGAAACTTACTGAAAGAGTGTATATACTTTGGTGTACCATTTAAAGGGTTTTGTCCCCTTTCTTGTTTTTTCTCTTCGGCTACTTTCTTTCTTGTGATCAAATCCAGCTGTTGCCCTAAGTAGGAACACGCCCATCGTTTCAATACACGTATACTTTAACGAGAAAACAATATGGCTTCTGGAGAATTGCCGAACCACTGCTTATTTCTGGATATCTACCAATTAGCCCCCAGACTTTTCATGCTACGAAAAGAAATTGATGTTTAAAATTGTTAATAAATTGGGTCAATTAACCAATTATTCGCCCACTAACAGATAATGTGTATTTGTTAGTCTGGATAATTACAGTTAATTAGACGATATTTATCTTCTAAGTGTTTGAGATAAAATCAGTCTCTAATTGCATAGGCTAGAGATATCCCAATAAATCAGAAGTTATAGATTACAAGTGACAGACAATAAGTCACAAGACAATCCCTCCCTCTCTCTCTATAGCTAGAGCAATCACCAAGCTTTAGGATTTGGTTCGTGGATGAAGAACTCGACTCTAGTAGCCGTTTTCGTACCTGCGATAAAGATCAAACGTGTTGGAGGTTCGTAACAATAAGGATCCTACGTCGGAATTTTCGGAAACTTCGTACGGTATGTTTCCGAACCCATTACGTTATGTGGTAAGCGCATAAATCGTTTCAACAAAAATATTGACCGTTAACGATTGTTGCTGCATTTGGTGGCAGCGGGCGTGGAAGTAAGAGAGGATGACCTTAAGAAACTTCCTTATAGACGTGAAACTTCCTTTATTACCATTTGGAAAGCAGTGATATCCAAACTCGAGATCACAATTAACCTTGGTTAACAACTGGTGTACTCTCCAAAAGCATGTCACTCTTCGTTTAAGGGTTACTCTTTTGCTGCTAATTTTGCTAAACTAGCCTTAGCTATCACCATCTACAGGTTCTACTCTATATGGCAAGAAACAGACTTTGGAACATACAGAGTAGAGCTGGGAATTAATTGGTGGATCAAGAGCAAAAGAACTTATTAGAGCTGGGAATTATGCAAGAAAAAGATCTTCCTGATGAGTGTATACATGTAGCGGGAGTTCTTTTCTCCTCTCTTTTCTTCCTAGGAATACCCTTGTAGTTGTACTGAGGTCTGTTTGAGCTTAATTAAATTTGGACCTATTTACCAAAAAAATCCAGACATATTTAGGCCATTCGATAAACAGTGAGAAATGGTAGCAGAATACTCTTTTTGGGTTATTAGTGGTTGTTTAACTGGTGAACAAATGCAATCCGGAAATGACTTCATGCATCTATATGGTGTCACTTACTTGTATACCAATCTCCGTACGAGGTTTTGTTCGGCTAGTAACAGTATGATGTTTGTCTGTGGCCATAACCCAACATGTGTGTATTCCATTAATGAAGCTGTATCGCTGATCTTCTGGCAGATCGTACGGCTTCTGAATGTGGTAATATGGTCTATTGAACGGTAAGGAAATGAACCCGTGTTGGATCAGTAGGTCCCCAAGCCAATGCCTGCTTTCCAACGAGCCGAAAGAAACTCAAGTAGATGAAAACTAGCAAGGAATAAGATGTCATTGTTTGGGTAAAGGGAAAATAATATGGCTGCAGAGATCATATGGAGGATGGCAGAAGGGGTACTTGTAGCATCTATATAAGATGGGGACTGTACAAGCAACCCTCAAGCTGCAAAAAGTTTTGGAAAACTCTAAAGTATGGCCAGGCATTTCCAATTTCCATCATTTCCCATGTATAGTACTGTAGTATAAGAAACCTGGGTCAACTATGTCCAAATGAAGTTCATTATGGGTCATTTGTGCTATCTTAGACAGAAGATGTGAACTGTAAAGTTGTACGGGGTATATAATAAGGCACCTGGATTAAACAGGTAGCCTAACCATTTGATGTGTAAGCCATCTTAAAGAATCTATTCAATAGTTAAGCTTACGTTCTGTTCTAAAAAGACCATGTTCAAAAGTTGTTGTAACCTAACACCACTATTGTCTTCCAATGGCCAAGCCCAGTTCGAGCAAAGACAAAATATGCATTATTATGATCAAGCAATGGCACATGATATAAGTTGGTCGAGCAAAGGTTATTCTTTGAAGGACAACCTCCGCGAGAAAGCATAAAGGAAAGAGAGGCCTTCGTTGTCGTTGGACCTCTTCCTAGGCCTCAGGAAGTACCACCGCCACACGGGGACGCTGCTGCACGAGTACTGCTTGCACATCAAATCGAGAATAATATAGCAGAAGAAGAGTTGCAATGCAAAGTCTATATATGTACTTCAATTAACACCACAGAGCATATGGCGGGAGATGGGTTCTTATTTTAACATCGGGCATGCTAGAGTTAACCATTTCATCTTGTGAAATAGCACTCTCGCGTGACAATACTTCGCTGGATTTCATATCCAGGTTTTTGGATTGGGCTCCGGATCCGGGCATCCTATAGCTTGGCCCTGCATTTTCCAGTCGCGAGTAATGGCATCAACTTGTAGGAGTGGTGATTAGATAACCGAAGATGGCCCAAGGTTTCGAAAATTGGTCTTTTGTCGCAAGGACGTCATCGTGTTGCTACAAGCTCAAAGGGTTATCTAAGACAGTTCGAAAGGACGCTCGAAAAGTTATTAGATGGACTCACAGCCATGTAGGGCATTGGCTTACTTGGATTCATCGTCCATTCGGATCACTAGATACAACAAAAGGACGGGAGGAATGTATCCGTTAATTAGATAGGTACTAGTTAATGTGCCCGTGCAAATGTACGTGTCGTGATGCAATTTGATTTTAGTGTCAATCACGTACAATAATATAGCCTATTCAGTTTAAAATTCCAAAAGGTAAAGAAAGATATTTAACTTCAAAGGCAAATGAGCTAATTCCTATATACATCTTAAATGTAATATATACGAACCATAGCAAAACAGAGAGGTCCTTTAAGCCCAAATTTTGGTTATAAATCATTTTATCATCTAAAACTACTACTACTAAGGGAAAAGATGTATGGCGAATTAATGTTGTTTTTGAGTATCTTTGTCCTCGTTAATTGTTTTGTGTACCATAATCTAGTAAAGAATGTTTGCATATTTTATATAGCAATAGGCCTAATTGCCTCTTTTAGTGACGAAAGGGCGTGATCTTATCGAAAAAATGTGTAGATTTAGTTTCACTTTTTTCTCTTTCTTTTTGTGTAAAATATTAACAAATTCACATATATCCTATAGTCTCACCACATATATTCTCTCTTGAGAAGTAAGGAATTACATGTGCTTTTTAGATCGGCTCGTACCATTAAATAGTTGCTCAAACCTTAAAAGTGACCTCTTGACCAAAGAGAACTTTCGATAATCATACATGGATACCAAACATGATCGGCAGAAGGCTCCTGTAGTGAAAGCATTAGGAGTTCCTAGTCCTAAGTTTTGTCGAAGAACTAAACTTCGAATCCTTATTATACTAACACACTAACACCTTAATGCTACCATTTTCATTACCATAACCTCTATTATTGGCATCAACCATTGTTCCTGCTACCATCTTTGCAGTGACCGTCACTACTATCACTACTACCATGACTTCTATTGTAACCCCACTTGCATGTACATATAACACTGTCACAGTCAACCATTACCACCCCTTATCACAACCACCGCATTTAACAAAAATTTTAATATCATTCAAATGTGCAACATCAATTGAACCCTTACTGTCAATGCCACTTCTACCTCCATTTTTTGCTAGCATTAAAAAGTTATAACTTTTGTAATAGAGTTAAGATTTGTCTTAGATCTCATTTATTTTACATTTCTTTTTATTCTCCAAATTTATTCTGATCAGAACTCCTTATTCACCAATGAAATTCAATCACCTCTTGTAATTTCGTTTCAAAAAGAATTGGTCTAAATCAAGCGTAACACTTAAAAGGTTCGTGCGTGAGACCACAAACTCACACGAAAAAGCTTACAAAAACCTAAGATTTTCTCCAAAGTTACTTTTAAAATATGAATGTATAGAGCAATTTCTACTCTATGTTAAGTCTCTTGGAGTTTTTAAGTTGTCTTCCATTATTCAGGATTGAAATATATGACAAACACTATAATTAAATATATAACAATAAATCAATAGTTAATGACACGATGAATCACCACGTACAATAGATGAATAGTCTCTAGAGATTTGAGAAACTTGATTATGTTTGTAACATAGTTTACATTATGTTATTCCAAGAATTAGCTAGATTATAATTGACATTATGGACCTAAGTAGAACGTTGGATCAATGTGTTAACCAGTTAACTTTTCAAATGTTGCAATCATTTGATACAATCAGTTAAACCCTCAGTCTACCATCTCATTTATTTTGATCAATGGAGTTTATCATTCCCTTTTAGCAACAATAGTGAGATGTGAGGGTTTTAAAGCAACAAACGGAGAGCAGAAAAGCAAAATATAAAAGGCTCTAAGGCATTTAGTTTTATCAATTTTTATTGCGTATACATGCACACCGATCAGGCATATACTTTCAACATATTATCCTGCCTCTTTCTAAAAACAGGTAAGTACCTTTTGTCATCCCAACAATATCTTTGTAAATATGACAATAAGCGGTTTTAAGGTTAAACTTAACTTTACCATCTACTTTGTTTTTGATTCTAAAAATTTACACTTATCTTTTACCACCTAATTGTTCTCTTTGAAGTTCCATGCTAATTAGCTTTATATCTTATTAACTCTAATTGTTAATAAGATAATTCTATGTCCTATAATGGACAAACTAATATTAATCAATTTTTTAATAAATTTGACATCATATTCTCCTCATGTTGCCTTAACACCAGTAAAAATCATGAAAATCATCTTACATGCCCTTGACCATATGTAAAATCCACTCATATGGATTAACATGTAATCATATCCGACTTTAGGCACTTT
Organism: Escallonia herrerae; assembly: GCA_033070095.1. Taxonomy (NCBI): domain Eukaryota; kingdom Viridiplantae; phylum Streptophyta; class Magnoliopsida; order Escalloniales; family Escalloniaceae; genus Escallonia; species Escallonia herrerae. Next base: position 45,759 of record JAVXUP010003443.1, on the reverse strand, counting down.
GTTATTAATCAACCGTTGATGTCCCTACACTGGCTTGGATTCTCTTGAACAGAAAGTTAGGTTTGTTTCATCTATTATTGCCTAGCAGGTAGTATGCAAACATCAAAGCATGACTATTTCAAACATTTTCTTTTTCACTTTTTTGCTTCTAGCTGCTAAAGATTTCATATAAGTGATAGCAGAATAAAGATTCGTGCTAGTATAGATATGAGTGACTACGTAACAAATCTTATAGTTATATTGCAGATTGTATAAATAATATTCAAACTAAACTAGAATGCATGTTCAGTTCCATTCATATATATCTGTGTCTAGAATATTCTAACAAACAATTTTGAAATATTGAATTTAGATAAAATATGAAACTTATAATAAACAAAGGTCAAGAAGCCAATAACAAAAACTAAAAATAAAAATTCACATCATAATTGACCTCAATCACTAATGCCCGGTTGAAATGTAGTTTAAACTTGAACACATCGCTGAAAGCTAGTTTAAGCTTAAGCTTAAGAACGTCTTTTGGACTGAACACTTTCTTCTTCTTTTTTTGCAAACATTTCAAAAGGTTTTTGTTGCCAATCTAGAATTCTTCACATACACGCTTGTAGTAATAGATACTTAGAGTGATGTATATTGCGAATTATAGCCTCATAGTTCTTTTAATCTACACGTCAAATCTTAGAAGTTACATTGACAATGAGATACCCTGTGAGGCAAGACGACATTCGCTATCCTATCAGCATAGGTTTTTTTTTTTTTTTTGGGTTAATAAGAGAGTGACATAAACGGAAAGTTGAGAGTTTGTTATAGACATAGTCTAACATCATTCTAGCCATGACATCTCCATGGCTTACATGTGCACACCCTTTATGGTATGACATTCTCTATTTAATTTGCAGACACTTTAAGCATTTGTTGGTAAGTATATATTTTTCACTGTATAGTTATGCTACAGATAACTTGATCAAGGAAAGAAGTACTTTCTACACATCATTACAAACACACATTAGATTACTTTCCCTTTTATCAACAATTGTTTTTTGAAAAAGTAACCCCAAAACTATCTCGAACTCTGGCGTCTTCTACCTGCATGAGCATTTAACCGGGTAGCACATGATCAATGTTTATCTCTTAATAATGGGTTACTGGAATAACATTGTGGAGGATATGCTTCCACTCCTAATATGCCATTTCGCGTCCTTATTTGTTGCTAGAAGGCTAGCAATATTGCAAGAGACATGAGTGAGAAACGGTATAAGAAAGTGGAAATAGAACCCACTATAAAAATACCTAATACACTAACCAAAAAGGGAAAGAAAAAAAAAGGTGCGCAGTAAAAGTCTATTACTAACACGAACCTGAAAAGAAAAGGTGCACAAACACCTTCCCCAAACTTGTTTAATACGGTCTGAAGCACCATTTAACCCTCCCAACTCAAAGTGAACCTTTCACGTCATTTACTATTTCATCAAGCCATTAGTGCACACCTTGATGCAACTCAAGACCCCTTCATATATTTACAAATTCCATTTTGGCTATTTCTTCAAGCCGATTGAGCTCTCTATCTAGCTTGCTTTTATTGGAAGTTCGCTCATCATACTACCAACAACGCCTTATTTGAAGCCTTAGGAGATAAAGAGTGCATTCATGTGGTCTTAACATCACTAAATAATACCAATGGCCTGCATTCATGGACGATATGACTGCATGGCCTGGTGTATCAAAGTCTCTTCAAATAATAGAAGTCGGCTCCCTCTAGAATCACTAAGAGTGACGGGCTCCAACTTGGCTAATTTTGTGCAATCTTTGTATTTACCATTCGAGTTCCATGTTGCTGTGCAGCCCCAAGACTTAAGGCCACATGTTTCATTTGCATTCTCCTGAAGCACTTGGAGTAAGTATTGTATACTGGCCACATCAAGTGAGTGCTAAAGCCTTGAGATGTATTGGAAACTATTCTAGACCAACCAACAATATGATTAAGTCAATCCAAATCCTTAGTTCATTAAAATGTATATTTCCGAAGACCGATTAATTTTTTCAAGTGGTAGATACATGAAAAAGCAGTCTTAAATATCAATCTCCTTAGCATTTTGTAAGTCCCATCTCAACCACTTCCATTCGGTACAAAATTGGCTAGTAGCAAAAATCATAGTAACATTGACCAGATGTTCATATGCAATCATAGGAAGGCTGTATGAACTACAGCTAGGATAAGCATACAGCTCTCTTTGGCGGCAACTTCATCGATGGGTGAGATTGCAAAATTAACAAAACTTATTTATTGGTATCCCAAAAATTGACAAAAGAGATGAGTAATCATATTATACCATATATTAAATCCTCACGACAACTCCAAACCAGCAAGACAGAAGTACATCACCGACGCAGAGATGAGTAATCATATTATACCATATGTTGAATTGGTATTGGATTGGTTGAATTTGTTTTGGACAGGTTTTTGGACCTAATTTTTTTTTTTTTAGCAAAACCCAGGTTTAGCGACTGTCTGCGGTCGCTAAAGTATACAATACGGTCGCTAAAGAAAAATGAATATAAAAATAAAAAACATTTAAAGATCGCACTACGCGGTTGCTAAAGTGGAGAAATCGGTCGCTAAATAGAAAATTATTTCAATTTTAAAAAATTATTCGAGACCGCCAAAACCGCCGCTAAATATGGTCAACGCGGTCGCTAAATTATTAGGAAATGTGGTTGCTAACATTTAACGACTAACTCTCTAGCGACCGTTAAGCGGTCGCTAAAACCGTTTAGCGACCGCGAAAACCCCTTTAGCGACGCTGTGGTCAGCGGGCGGTCACTAAAGAGGCATTTTCTTATAGTGTATCTTAGAGGGTGTGGAATGTAATTAGGAAAATGTTTAAACCCAAAACCATTTGGAAGACAAAAGACCCTTATTTTAATATATTGGCCGCTAAAGTATGTATATCAATAATAATAATGTAATATAATACACAAAAGGGCGTAAATTACAAAAGACTTCCGATCCAACGGCCATAACACCTAGAAAGTATATTTTCTTAACGAACGCAGCACCTTTGCATTTCTCCCCAACTTTCAGGACTCAAAAAGAGCGCCAAAACCCAACGGCGGGATCCCAACAAACTCTCTCTCTCTCTCTCTCTCTCTCTCTCTATCTACAATGATGAAACGACTCCTCTTTCCGGCCAAATTCACCGGTGAATACTCCACCTTCTTCACCGTCATCGCCCTCACCCTCCTCATTTCTGCCACCATCGGCGACCAAAACGGCGCAACCGAAGAAGAAATTGAGACCATGATCTCATCCCTCCGGTCCAACGGCTACGATCTATTCGCCGCAGCCATTGCCTCCTCCGATCTCCGCTTCCACATCCTTGCCGGTGGGTCCTACACGCTCTTCGCCCCGCCCGACTTTGCCCTCCGCTCCCTCCACGAGTCCTCCCATGCTTCCGTCTACCTCCACACCCTCCACTACCACGTAGCCCCCCGCCGCCTCCCCTGCTCCGACCTCCGTAACAGCTCCGCTCTTTTTGGACCCTACCTCGACACTCTCCTCCCTCGCCGCAGCCTCTTGGTCGTAAACGGCACTGTCTTGGATGACGTCATGATCGCCGGAGTCCGTGTCTCTGTCCCGGATCTTTACCTAGGACCAAACATTGTAGTTCATGGACTCGACGGCATTTTTGTCGTTGGCGGGAAGTTGAAGTTGGCACCGCCGGTGAACGCCATGAAAAAGCAGAGGAAACACCACGGGAAGCCACGTCATGGACATCTTGATTGCGGCGAGGCTCTGACCGTGACGGTGGATGGCGGTTATCAGATCTGACGTGGCAAGCTTACGCGCCATATTCCTCATCAGTTGACCGAAATGAAATTCGGTTTTGCACGCCGAAAGTGTTTGTTGCATTTCGTCTGTGAAATAAACCCCTAAAATTTCATGTACTTTGAATTGTAAAATAGTGACGTGACGTGACGGATTCAGGTTCAAGTTTGTCACAGGATTGAAGTGGCGTTGGAAGGAAGGATATGACGGTGTTAAATGTAAATGTAAACATTGCCTTCACAATGACAGACAGATTTCCTGTTATTACGAAACGGCCACGGTTTCTTAAAGCCATTCGATATGTTCAAACCTACTTACAAATGAATAGTGATGATCTGAGTTCAGTTTGTGTATTGGTTTAGCCATACAAGGGGAAGTGGCTTTCAGTATCGCTAAAAAGGTCCATGAGCGACGAACCAACGTTGCGTCCGAATCATTACCGAAGATTCAAGGAAAATTCGTGCATGTGTTTGTTGAATTTCACGCCAGTTCATCTGTCATTGAGCTTTGTTATTCAAATACGCCTGTAAAAATGGCTAGTGCTGGATGCGAGGGTTTATATTGTTTTTTGGTTTCTATAGTTAGTTGTTTTTGTTTGGCACTTCGCAGCAACAAAAGAAACGCTTGATTTGAACTGCATTAAGCGAAAAAGTCATAAATAGCCATAGATGGATATAAATGGGCAATATCAAACGCACAAAACTAGCTTACGCAATGTTGGAGGACAACTTTGTCTGTTATTCATATATAATTTATCCGATCACTGGATGAGTATAGACACCTACGGGATGGCGGCGTGGGAGATGGATGGTTCTGTGGTGAGGGTTTCTGGGGTAGCGGTGGAGTTGGACGCATCGCAGTAGCCACGGAGTATGTCCCCTTCTTCGGTGGTGAAGCCAAGGGAACCCAGCATTGCAGGCCAGCACTGGTGCTCAATTGTCTTGATGGCGCTACAACAGCTCGGGCCTAGATAGGTTTCTCCGTTGAGGAAGAAAAGGATGACCTCGCCGGTGCAGGACTGGAGCTCGAACAAGGATCCCCAACAGTTAGAAGAGCCCGGCTCGTCTTCTAGCTTCAGGCGAGCTGCCAAGGTTGATTTGGTGGTCAGTGGTCGCGATGTCACCATGGAGGTCAGGATGCATGCCAGGAAGATAGTGAAATTGACCTTGCCGGAGGAAGCCATTGTTTTGTGACAGTGAGCTAGAGAGGGAGGTGGTGATGTGAAGGTGTTCAGAAGGTTGCTTGATTTATATGCGGGTAGAGGAGGGTGAGACGTTATGCATTGGGAGACCAGGAGATGGTTAGAATTGAAAGCTAGAAAACCAACAATTGCTTTTGCCTCTTGATCTTTTTCAACAGACATTTTGCTACGGAATGCAGTGTCTTTTATTTAAATTTTGTTATGCGCACATATTGATTAAGCATCCTTGCAACTGGTCCTGAAACTGTTATACACGATCGATGCTAAAATATAATTTACAATAATAGTCACTTCAAAACTAGTTACATGCCAGAGTTGTAGGATCGGAGCGCCTGAGGAAGAACAAAATTATTTTTCAAGATTCTGACAAGAATGAAACTTCAAATTTTGTGCGAATGCTTTTTAAGATTTTCAACGCTCCAATAAATGAGATCCAAAAGAAATAGACATGTAGCTTCGTTATTTCTCCAATTTATTCGCTTAAAATTTAGTCCATATATTATAGGCTTCTCTAACAATGTCCTCGAATCCAACCTCTCAGCAAGCCTACACTAATCCACATTAACTCGTACTAGATATATACCACTTGTACAACGTACCAAGCTTGATAACAAACTGTAGCACGTGTGTAAGGTTATTGAGCCGATAGAGCTTTTAGCACTCCAATCAAGCCCGCATAATTCTGAAGTCGTGATTAGGCTTTTATTTTCTCTCCCAAACTTGTTCAATCAAAACCAATTTGAGGATTGTAAATGTTAGTGAACTTGACATGACCGCAAAGCACACACAAGAATGATAGTTCAATGCGGAAAATGCAGAGTTCGAGTGTCGCTAGTGGTCTCCAAAGATATGTGGTTGATTAGGGACAAAGAAGACAGTGTTTGGCCTATAATAACTCCTTTGCTGTGCAAAGAAGAGTTACTACGAGGACGTCCACACTGCTGTGCAAGGGTACGTCATTCATTGTAAATTGTATTTCAGGAATAACAAGCTCATCACTTTAAAATGTTGCAAGTGAGAATTTGGAATTTGCGAAGTAGAGTAATAAGGGCCGGTGTGGTTGTCTCTGAAGTCGCTGTTATGTACCGCTTATCAAGTTCGACCATAAGATTTTAGCTTGAAATTACAACAATGATTGAGTCACTTGCAACCCTATATAACCATCATCTCACGGACTTCAGCGGGCCAAATGATGGATCCGTGCAATGGTTCTACGCTAATGCAAGACTTGTGCCAGTACGTGGTATGACAAACTCCAAAATAGCTAAGAAGCTGTTTGTTAGTTGGTCTTACTTTTTGAAGGCTAAAGGCTGAAGCCGAGTTCATTTTGGTTGCCAATGCAAGCATTATTCTTATTAAGCTTTAGTTAAGAAGGTATCTTATTTGGAACATAAAATATGTGAATGAATCGGTCAATCAAAGAGTTCTACTGTGATCAAGTATAGTGAGCAAATTGTAACACATTAATTTACTGTATGTTTTAAGATTATAAATGGTAATGATTAATCCAAGCCGTACGAATGATGAGACAGAATACTAGTCTTACCAATGACTTAACCAAACGTAAAAAGTTGTTTACTGAAGAATTCAAAACACCGAACACTGATCATACTTGAAAAACATGCATAATAAAGCCACATAAACACCCTGCTACTTGCCTCATATACTACTAGAACAACCATAAACCTAGTTTCCTTGATTACCAAACGTGACAAAGGAAAGATGACACTATCTTAAACTGATGAAGCAGACTCCCAGACTCCTAGACATGCCAACTATAGATGGCATGACATGCAAACAACCAGCTAGCATCTTCCCACGCTAAACGGTCTTCCTTGCCTTGACTGGTGGCGGCGGTGGTTGCACCGATGGGCTTGGAGCAGGAGAAGCAGAAGAAGCATCACAGTAGCCGCGCAAAATGTTGCATTCATCAGCAGTGAAACCCAGGGCTGTCAACATGGCAGGCCAGCATTGATGGGTCATTATTCCAATCGCCTTGCAACATGGGGCTCCAATGTCAGCAGTACCGTTGGTGAAGAAAACCACAATCTCATTAGTGCAAGATTTTATCTCGGTAAGCGCGTTTAAGCAATTGCCTATGGTACCAGTAGCTACAAGCCTTGCTGTGAGGTTGTACCCAGCTGCTAGTTCTTGAGGCACCTCGCTGCTCGCCGAAGTTGTACAGGCCATGCAGGACGTAGTTGCAAGCAATAATAGCATAACTTTGAGAGCCATGTTAGGGATGAAAGGAAACTGAAACGGGGTCGAATATAATCACACACTCCACACTCAATACATACAAATATATACCCACATTCAAACATCCACTCATGTAGTCCTCATTCCCATTTCTCAAGCCCCACAAAAATACACTTGTGTACATAGGGCTGTTTTGGCAGCCCCTCCTCTTATCCCTTATACACACCACTCACGCACAAACCACTTTGCACCACTGAGCCCTTCATTCAGCCAAAGACGTGTCCACCATTCCATTGTCACAAGATTTCCAAACCACTCGTGCATAGGTTCATAGGCTACCACAGTTGTAACCCTTTACTTCCACACTCACGGCAAACTCAAAGTCTCTTTATAACACTCACAAAACACACATAACACTGTACATGGTGCTGTTTCAGCAGCCCATCCTTCTCCTCAAATACACCTTGCACACATATATGTACACCATATACCCACGTACTCATGGCAGCCACCAACACCCATATACACACTCATTTATTTTCTAAACACACATAAAAACTAACTGGAATGGGATAGTGTAAAGGCTTACCGGAGATGATTTCTTTGCTGGATTTCTGACTACTCACAATCTTTCTCGTGCAGTCCCTCTTCCTATCTTTCCCTTTCTCATATATTCTCTCTCCCCCCCCCCCCCATCCATCCCTCCTTTTTCTTCTTCTCTCTGTAATCGAAAGAGCAAGTCTGCCTTTCTTCTTTGGTAACCGAAAATCTCAATTAATTCTCTCCACATTCATTTCCTTCTTTTTTTCATTTTTGAATCCCGATCGACAGTCGTTGCAAAGTTCCTGTGTGGACTCATCTTCCTCTTCAGTCGTCTCTCTCCCTTTCTCCTTTGTATTACCAGAAATCTCTTCCTGTAATTCCTGATATCACTCCCTCGATTACGCACTCTTTTTCTTCCGTTCAAAGTGTAACGAAAAAAGAAAATCATTGCACAATTTTCTTTATTTACTTATTAACACGTAATAGCTTATAACCTTCCAAGTCATTACCTCACTTTCTTCAATTTTTCTATTGCACCCAACCTTACTATCTTACAACTTATGATTATTATAAATTGTTGTTGATGGTCAAAATCAAAATGGCCTGCAATAATTTCCGATATAGATCCCAATTAATATGACTTATAATGTCGCTAAAGATCCCAAATAATATAACTTACGACCACCGCTGCTAAAGTAGTAAGTAAAACTTCTAAAATTCACTACAAAGGGAATCCTAGATGCGAGGTATTACATCATCTTTCCCTTAAAGAAATTTTTTCCTTGAAATTTGGTGTTCTTTAGATCGCTCTTCTTAATCATATTTGATCCCAAATATCCACCGATAAAGAATACCTCAAATATCTGCATTCTCAAATGTTGAGCTTCACCAAATTATAAATAATATCTCTACAATTTACCGTTTCTCCATTTGTATCGTTAAGTCATCGCTAAACCATAAAGTCTCACCTAACAAGTTATGGTCGCTAATAACACGAGTAAATTATTGCAATTGATCGTAAATCAAATTTGAAATTGGGGTATTACAGACGGATCTTTGGGGACCAGATGCTATAAGATTTGGGCGTGCCAGTGCCAAACCAAAAATACTATCTACGAGGACCCAAATTTTGCGAGACTGATGATGTTGCACATAAATTAATCGGACATTTTGGGGTCATATTTTATCCTAAATCGCAACTTTGGGGACTTGGTGCCGTAAGATTAGGGCATGCTAGGAAATTTTGGGTCGTTTTGCCCAAAATGAACTCAAACTGTTTTGCCCCCCCCCCCCCCCCCCCCCCCCGCCCGATTAGACGAACTATTTTTCTAGGGGGCCTGAAATACAAGATCTGAGACACTAAGGCGTGTCCCGAGAATTTTCATCCCGTACACTAATTATTTGGCGATTCAGACAGTTTTACCTAGATTGGACAAACTTTTCTCTGACAAATTATGTGCAGGAAATACAGCTGATGTAAGATCAAGGCAAGTTAGGTGCCGGTGCCAGATAAAAAATATCGCTCGAAACCCTAATTTCATGAGTCAGATGGTTTTGGCCAAGTATCAGAAGAATATTTTTTCAGTCAAAATTTGAGCCCAAAGTGCAAGTCTAAAGAGTTGCTACAACAAGATTCGGGCATGTTAGATATCGCACCAAAATTGTCGTCTGAGACAGTAATTTTGGAAACTTTGCAGCCATATTGGATGAACCTTCTTTTAGTCAAATTATTTCCCAAATGCACGTATGACGAACTGTTGCTCGAAGACTAGAGGCCTACAGGGTGCCAGACAAAAACAGTCGTTCAGACCCAAATTTGGTTACTTAAATAGTTTTCAGTCAGATTAGAGGAATTCTTTTTATGTCAGCTGGGCTCAAAATGGAACTTTTCAGGACCCAATGACGTAAGAACAAGAAATGACAGGTGCCCAATGAAAATTTTTGTCCAGGGCTCCAATTTTGTAAATATGGATGTTTTGCCCTAGACTAACAACCTTGGGTTCATAACACGGCTCCAAGGACCTGATTTTGTAAGATTAAGGTGTGCTAATGCCGCACAAAAATTTTCATCTGGGACATTAATATGCAAGACTTGGGCAGTTTTGAAGTTAGACACACTTTTTTTCTATCAAATTACAAGCCCACAACGCAACTTTGTTGACACGTGCAATAATATTAAGGTGTGTTAGGTTCCAGGTAAAAATTATCTAGGACCTTAATTTTGCGACTTGGATGGTTTTGGCTTTAAGTCGAACGAACTCTTTTGTGTCAGATTTTGGACCCTCGATGCAATCCTGGGAACCTGATGTTGTAAGATTAGGTTGTGTAGCTATCAAAAAAATGTTTTTGTTCACAAATCTAACTTCGCGACTTTGATGGTTTTCATATTAAACAAAATGATCATAGTCGAATTTAGGGTCTAACACGCAACACTAGGGACCTGATGGTTTGTCATTATGACATGTCCGCTTTTGAGCAAAAATTCTCATTCACAACATCAGTTTGTGACTCAGACGATTTTGCGCAGATGAGACGAACTTTTATTCTAAAGGTTGGACTTAATTAAAACTTACTAGACCTAACGCTGTTGGGCGCACAAGGTACCAAACAAAGATTGTCTTTCAAAACTCTGACTTTGTGAACCATAATGTTTTGGCCTAAAAACTGAATGATACACTGGGGACACGATGTTGTAAGATTAATGAAGCCAGGGTGCAAGATGAAAAATATTGCTTGTGACCCAGAATGTTTTTCCCTTAGATCTGACGAATCTCATTCTTTCCAGTTTGTGGCCCAAACGCAACTCTTGGGACCTGATAAGACTGGGTCATGCTAGTTGTCAGTCGTCTGAGACATTAATTTTCTAATGAGATTTTTTGCCATTAAACTGGTCAAATTGCATTTCTTCTTATTTTAGGCACAAAATGTAACTATGGCTGTTGTAATATTTGGTGAGCCAAGTACCCTATGAAAATGTAGTCCCGAACTTTAATTTGGGGCTCGAATGATTTTGCCCCTAATAGGATCCCAGACGCAGCTTTCATGACTTGGTTGATTTTCCTCGTAGATCGAATTTACATTTTTGAATTAATTATTAAGAAACCCAAAGTTTGGAGTCATTTGCAAGGAACACCCCAAACCTTCTTTTTGGTAGCCACCATCCCGAACTTCCATTTTGGTGCTCAAGTCACCAATTGACGGGAAAAATTGGATGGCTATTAAACTTTTGAGGGTAAAAACAGGGAGTTCATCTCCTTCCTCTAACCTAACTCACCCATTTCCCGAAACCACTCGCTGCCCATTTTCTCCAAACCCAGCCACCATCACGATTTAGCCACCCTAATGTCGCCACCCTCAATTTCCTGAGTCCACCAGCCACCACTTCCCATCCAGCCAACCCACTGTAGCCGCCCCTTTCCTCTATATAGGTAGTATCCTTATAAGGTTTTGATAAAAGTGAGCAATCTTGCACATTATTGACCATTATGTTTAAGATTGTGATGAAGAAAGAAGATAATAAATTTTATTTGCCATTGTGATCAACGAATTCAAAAACACAAGGAGAGTCTTTGGGGATTCCAATGCAAATTCAATTAAACAACATCTAGAATGAGTTGAATTGTTGCAATGGATCAATTTGGGGATCTAGGGTTTGGTTATGAATTAGGGCTTGCTTAATATTTTCATTGAGCAAGTGGGTTGGTACCAACTAGAAATCAATTTTACATTGGGACGATGCATGATGATGGTAGCAATAGGAGGTTTTGGGGTTCTCTTAGTGATTATGATAGTGGCAACGGTTTATGTCGCACGAGTTGAAGGCAAAATCTAATGTTTTGCCATGAGTAGATAGTCAGAGGAAAGAGAAGAGAGAAGAAGATGTGGTTGCCACAAGGATTTGACTTTAATGATGTAACTCTCATATGGGTCTTGACTATCATGAGATGGCTACCAAATTTTCCATTTAAGATCAAATAGACATCCAAAAGTTCAAGTTTTTTTCGGGTCAACTATTGTCTGAGGCACCAAAATGGGAGTTCAGGATGGTGGGTGCCAAAAAAGAAAGTTTGGGGTATTTTGTGCAAACAACCCTAAATTTTAGGGCTTTATGTGCTATTAATCCAACTTTTTCTTATGTCAAATTTTGTGCCCAAAACGCAATTATAGAGATCTATAGATTTAAGATCAAGACAAGATTGGTGCCATAGATAAGCTGTTGTTTGGGGCCCTAAACCAGATTGTTTGGCCTCCGGGTCAAATGAACTACTTATATTACTCCTTCTATTTCAGATTTTGGGCCTAAAATAAAACTCTGGGGACTCGATGCTACATAATGACGACGCGCTAGTTGCCACACAAGAATTGTCGTCTAGGACACTTTACGATTCGGACCGTTTTGCCGTTGATTGTATACACTTTTTAAATCAAATTTTGTGCACAAAATTTAAGGATCCGATGATATAGCATCATGGCGACCCAAGTGAAGGACAAATGTTGTCTATCAAGACCCTAGTTTTCTACTAGAATGATTTAGCCCCTACATTAAAAGAATATTTTCTGTCAAGTTTTTGGATGAAAATGCAACTCTGAGACATCAAGATTAGGGCATGCTATGTGCCAAACAAAAATTGTCATATATGAGACCTTAATTTTGCAACCCGGATAGTTTAGTTCCTGAATCGTATGAATTCTTTATACCAAATATTGGTCCCATAGCGTAATTACATGGACCTGATACTATAAACTTTTATAATGTATCAAGTGCCAAACAGAAATCGAAATCTAAGGCCCTAATTTTTGTGGTGCGTATTGTTGTGACTCCAAATTGGGCTAACTATTTTTTTGTCAATTTTTTGGGCTCAAAACACAAGTTTGAAGACTTCATGATGTAAAATAAGGACAACAAGATGTCGGAAAAAATTTGTTGCTCAGGGCTCTAATTTTGCGACTTTGAGGGTTTTACCTCCAAATCTAATGTGCCATTTTCTAATTTTGGGCCAAAAATGCAATTCTTATGACCTAATGTTACGAGTTAGGCGTGTTGGGTGCTGAATAAGAATTATCATCTAAAACCTTAATTTTGTGACATATGTTTTGCCCTTAACTAGGAAAAACATTTGCAAGGGTTAATTTTCATGCAAAATGCAACTCGTAGAACCTGATTGCGACACCCCTCAGCCCAAGTGACGTCATCGGAGCTGAGTTGCCTGTCATAACCGCATTAAGACCCTGTGAATTACAAAGCAACACTAGATATCCACCTTTATAGACAAAAGCTTCAGAAGGGCATCCTTACAAAAAAATTCACTACAAAATTTGGCACAAACACATGAAGTTTTAAACCAAAACGTCTAGTTCCAAAAAACGGACGACACCGTCTTACGTCTCCGTTTACAGGTCAAGTCAACTTCTCCTTTCCTTTCCCCGACGTTTCACCCACCTCGACCTTACTACCTGAAACATCAATGATAAGGAAGGACCATAAATCGCCCAGTAAAGATAACACGAGGTTTAACGCGTAAAATAATGTGACAGCCACAAAAGAAATAATAATCAACCCAACGATATCAAAGAATCAAGAGCTCAATGAATAGAGCAACATCAACCCGATGGCCAAGCAACCTAATTTTTTTTGTTAGACTGAGCGGCTTTGAGGCCCAACAAAACAATATTATTTCCTCATATTATGGATAGGACTAACCGACTGATATACTATGCAAGTGTCAGTTAAATTAGCAACAGCCAAATTAAACGTCAACAAAATCCAACCAATAAAATCGTTAACATCAAAATAAAGTCAAATGCAATGCAGACACAGACCCTACTGACTGGACTTGACTCGCGCACCATACCTCCTTTTGTCAGTGATCATATATCATAGGGCCTCCTTTCATATAATGTCCCGTGTTCCGGGATGTTCATCTTAGTCTCAGGTAATTAAAAGTAACTTCAAGCAAGAGGGAATTCACATAGAGTGTTTATCCCCTAGCCATGTTACTGCCAAACCACAAGTAACAAGAACTAGACAGAGTAAGGGAATTACATAATAACCATGCAACATTCTGAACTAAGAGACGTCGCCACAACAACCATCGACATCACATATCAACCATGCAACATTCACCATACCACAATATTATCAATGATAGGTATACTAAGCTAGGCAATTCATAGCATACAAAGAACCGCGTTATGCTTACCTGGTTGGCTTTTCGCCGACGAGCCAAGTAACCTCAGACTACAATCAGCAGGATCACCTAGCTAAACAAGACCTTGCTCATTAGAAACTAATCAATTATAAATACAAAAATATACTACTCTTTTTCTACTAGTTACCGATTACCCTGACCCGGCAATCGGGCCTTTAACCTAGCCTGGTAATGCACGAGTGTTGATACCCTTCATTTAGGAGTACTAACCCCATTCCCCGCTTTCTATTACTCAAAACGCTTAATTTATGTATTCCCCAAAATTCAGAGTCAACATAGTACAATTACCAAAACACCCCCTAAGGTGGCAATTTACAAAATTACTTGTTTTACATCCTTTTCCGGACTAACAAGTTCTTCAAAAAAAATTGTAAGAAAAATTACCAAAATACCCCCGAGGGTTCCCAGCACCGGAAAAATTGCAAAAATACCTTGGAATTTATTTTAAGCATCCTGAAATTAAGCATTTTAGAGAATTTTTGTCCAAAAATCCCGAACAGGTGTCCGACCAACCTCTTAAAAGCCAGTTTGGCCAAAAATAACTGTCGACTTCAGAATGGCTCAAAATTTTGGAAAATAGAACATCTCGACGTCCTAAGGTCCTCATAAAATTTTTTTGTGAAACTAGGTCAGTTTAATATTTTAAATTTTACCGTGAATTTTCATTATAACCGCACCCGTTAGCCCCTTTCCCGACCTTAGTACAGGTCTCCTAAAAATAACTAGTGTCCTTTTTTGTTCTTTGTCTAATTTTGAACTTAACTATTTATAAAAATTCAAATAAAACTGCTTAATTGATTTTTCTACTTTTAGTGACAATTCCAATCACTACACCTACTATTTCCCCTTCAAAACACAGACTTTCTTCAACCTCTCTTAGTCTGCCGAAGCTCAAGTTCATCCCCACCCCCAAAACCCACGCACATCCAGTCACACAACAGACACTTCCCGCACAAACACACAAAATTTCTCGGTAACCCACTGAAAATTCCTCCCCTTTTAGTCCTAAACTTATATATACACATTATATAACATAATTTCACCACATTTTCACACCCTAGAACACCTACACACACACATACACACTGAGTAAGCCCCCCAACCGAACTACACACAAAAATTATGAAATTAACAATCCAAGATAGAGAGATTACCCTTTTGGGGTTTAGAGTTTTTTTTTTCTTTCTCCTTCTCCTTTCTTCCTCTATTCTTTCTCTCTTCTCTCCAGTTTCTCTTCTTCCTTCCCTTTTTGTTTTGTTTCTCTTTCTCAAGCACTATTTCTTTTCTCTATTATGTCCTCTCTTTGTTTTTCCTTAATTGTATTCCCCCCTCCCTCCCCCAATCCTTTTTATTTATTTTGTTCAATCTCTATCCCTCCACTAATTCATCATTTAATTTACTTAGTCATCATACACCCATATAGGTGGCATTTGTTTGAACCGATTTCTCCAAGGTTCTGACACCTAATGCCATCTTTTCAAAAATTATAATTTCGTCTCCAAAGTTTTTAAAATTACATTTTGGCCCTGCTATTAGTAAAATTGCATTTTGACCCAAGGCCACCCTAACCCCTCATTTAACTTCCTAACACTTAACTATCACCAAAATAATACTACTTAATAAAAATAGCCCCTTTAATTAATCAAATTTACAGTTAGATTAATTTTTGATATTTTTAGGGTATCACATCCTCCCTCCCTAAAATTAATTTCGTCCTCAAAATAGGGACAAACCTCATTCTGCAAGCAGATGCGGATATCTCTGCCGTATCAATGCTTCAGGTTCCCATGTGGCTCCCTCTACTGTTTGATTCCTTTAGATGACTTTAACCATCGGTATTACCTTAAAATGTAATACCTGTTCTTTCTGTCAACCACTTCTATTGGTATTTCCTGATATGAAAGATTATTTCAAATCTCCACAATTCCAATTGAATCACATGCGTAAGGTCGAGAATATACATCCTGAGCATTGAGACATGGAATATGTTATGCAATTAGTTCCATTCTGGTGGTAGATCGAGCTTGTACACCACCGTATCAATTCTAGCCACAATCTTAAACGGTCCAATGAACCTCGCACTCAACTTTCCTTGCTTTTCAAACCACATAATCCCTTTCCAATGTGATACCTTTAAAAACACCAAGTCACCCACTTCAAACTCGGGCATTCTATGCCTTTTATCTGCATAAATTTTCTGCCGAATTTGTGCCATCTGCATTCTTTCCTGAACCACTTTCACTTTGTCCTCCATTTCCTCGCACACTACTGTGAGTGACAGTCTTCATTCCCCTAATACATCCTAACAAATAGGCATATAGCATCTTCGGCCATATGACGCTTCATAGGGAGCTATTTCAATACTTGCTTGATAACTATTATTATAAGAGAATTCGATTAGAGACAATTATTCATCTCATGCTCCACCAAAATCAATAATGCACGCTCTCAACATATCCTCCAATACTTGTATGGTAGGTTCAAATTGGCTATCCGTTTGAGGATTAAAGGCAATGCTCATGATTAACTTTATTCCCATTTCTTCTTGGAAACTTTTTCAAAATCTCGAGGTGAACCTCGCGTTCCTGTCAGACACAAAGGTTACCGGCACCCCGTAACGACTAACTACCTCCTTAATGTAAATTCGAGCGAGCCTTTCAGTAGAATACCCTTCTTAGATAGGAATAAACTGAGCTATCTTGGTCAACCTATCCACTATAACCCAGATAGATGTGTATTTACCGACTGTTCGTGGTAATCCTGACCCAAAATCCATCATAATGTGTTCCCATTTCCACTCAGGTACAGGGAGTGGTTGCAACTGCCCAACAATCTTCCTATGGTCTACTTTCACCTATTAGCAGGCCAAATATCGGCGTACAAACCCTAATATTTCTCTTTTCATCCCAGGCCACCAAAAATTTTGTCATAGATCATAGTACATTTTTGTTTCCCCTGGGTGGATCGAATATTTAGATTTATGCACGTCTATCATAATCTATTTTCTCAAATCACCGACAAGAAGCACATATACTCGACCCTTATACTTGTAAACTCCCTCCTTATCACAATCGAATTTTGCTTTCTTGTTTCTTTCGAAACCTTGTTGGATTTTTGGTAATTTTTCATCTTGACCTTAAGCTTCCTTAATCCAATCGCAAAATGTGGGTCTAACTTCTAGCTGAAATAGTTTACCCCCTTATTCTCCCCTGACTCGCACTTCAACTTTGAGTTTGTCCAAATCTTTGATGATAGCCTTTTGTATGGTAATCATTGCAGTTATGTTTTCCATTCGCTTCTGACTTAGTGCATCTGCCACCACATTAGCTTTTCCGGGTGATACTTAATGGTATAACCATAATCCTTAAGGAGTTTCCGTCATCTCCTTTGTCTCATATTAAGTTCCTTCTGGATAAAGATATGCTTTAAATTCTTATGATCAGTGTCTATCTCACATGTAACCCCATACAAGTAATGTCACCATATTTTCAGAGTAAACACCACTACTGCCAACTCCAAATCATGTGTTGGGTAGTTCTTTTCATGGTTTCAAAATTGTCTGGAAGCATACATAATTACTTTGCCACAATGCATAAATACACAACCTAATCCTTCCCGAGAAGCATCACAATAAATGGCAAACCCTTCCAATCATGACGGTAATGTAAGAACAGGTGCCGTCACCAACCTTCTTTTCAGTTCCTGAAATCTATTTTCACACTTCTCCGTCCAAGTAAATTTCACATTATTTTTTGTTAGATTCGTCAATGGTGACGCTATTTTAGAGAAATCCTTGATAAATCTCCGATAGTATCCAGTTAAGCCTAGGAAACTCCAAATTTCAAACACCAAAGTCGGACGTTCCCAACTTGACATTGTCTCCACCTTTCCCGGGTCTACTAGTATGCCCTCGCTGGACACTATATGTCCTAAAATTGTACATTCTCCAGCTAGAACTCACACTTTTTGAGTTTGGATACAATTTTATGTTCCTAGAGATTCTGCAATATCTGCTTCAAGTGCTGGTCATGCTCTTCCTTACTTTTGGAATAGACCAAATCTTGCAAAATCAAATTGGTGTAGTTTAAGCCAATAAATGGTTTATCGATAGTGAAAAATGCAAGGCTATCACTTTAATAGTGAAAGGCTATCGATAGTGAAAATGCTTTTACTTTGAAGAGTGCAACCCTATCGATAGCCACTGGTGTATATAAAACCACAAGGGATGGCGCACCATAAATATTATCTTCTAAAATCAAGGTGGTGCAGTTTAAGCCAATAGATGGCTTATTGATAGTGAAAAATGCTGCAAGGCTATCAATAGTAAAAGAATATCGATATAAAAAAAAATGCTTCCTCTTTGAAAAGTGTAATGCCATCGATAATGGAAAAATGCTGCTTTTTAGTACACTCCGATGTAATCTTCGTGCAATTAAAGCCAATCAATGGCTAATCGACATTGAAAATGCTTTAACTGAAGATTGTAAGTCTATCGATAATGAAAAATTCTTTCCCTTTAAAAGATTTGACTCTTCGCAATTTTCAAGTACTTAAATACTTGAGCCGGGGGTAATGTTTGCACCAACAAATATCTTTTTCACTAGTGACATTCCTTTAATTAAATGCCACTAAATGGCATTAACTTTTATTAATATTTGTGAAAAGGAGAAAATGGAAAAGTCAAACTAGGAAGTGGAAGAAACTAACTTTTGAAAATGTATCCCTATTGATAAGGGATAAGTGTGATTGGTTACTTATTAATGGGAGTTGTTTTCTAATTGGGTAGTTATTTTTTAAGTAGGTAGTTTGTCTTTTAGTGATAGTTATTTTCTACAAAGTCTATAGTATAAATGGTGGGTCTAAGAATGAGCAAGGACATCATCAACAAATCAGACAAATCAATACTTCACTTTTCAAGTCTTTTTCTTCTTTCTTCTTTCATGTTTAGAGGCTTTCGTTGTCTATCGATAGGAATTTCAATTTTCAGACTTGGGAATATTTCTTTGTAAGCATTCACAATCAATCAGAAGCTCTCTTTGTCCTTTATGGATATGTAGTTTTTTACCTTCAATTTTCACTTGTTTGTCAAAGTTTCTAACTTTTAGTGAAGACCCCTGGCTCTAGGGGCAAAAAAGATCCCACAATTTCAATCGATTGTGCCGCAAGTAATTGTGAGTTTGCCCACAACGCAAACAAAAATTGAAGACACTCCTAGTGATTGGCATCGATTGCTATCAGAGGTTCTATGGGCATTTCAAACTTCTCCAAAATCTATCACGAAAGTAACTCCATACGCTTTGACGTTTCAGCATGATCCCATACTGCCGATAGAGATAACAGTCAAATCGTTCCGAGTGGCTATGCAAAATAATCTTCCTTTAGCAGAATACAACGAGGCTATGGCAATTGTATTGAAAGATTTAGACGACCGTCGATTGGACCCTCTGGATAGATTGAATGCTCAAAAGTTAAAAATAAGCAGGTCTTTTAATAGAAGAGTTTTACCCAATCAGGAAAAATGATTTGGTTTGGAAGACTATTCTTCCGGTAGGCTCTAAAGACCAAAAGGTCTGAAAAATGGTCTCCAAATTGGGAAGGACCTTTTCAAGTGCATAAAGTGTTAAAAGGGGAAGCATGTTGGTTAAAGTCCTTAGAGGGGAAATTACATGCCAAACCCATCAATGACCAGTATTTTAAGAAATATTTCCTTTCTACGTGAGAAGGGGTTGAACCAATTTAATAAAGTAAATTTGCATTGGCCTGTCAAAGGCTACATAACACAGGATAAAGACTAAAAATGTTATGACATTAAAGCAATGGTCGAGAAAAGAACAAGATTCAGCTAAAGAGATTGTTCTGATAAAAAAACTAGAGAAATTATTCCAATAAAAGAAAAGAAACTAAAACAAGACAGTTGCAAATCAATTCAAACATCGAAAGCAGTCTGTATATCTTTCTACTACGACCCAGCCTTAGAAATGATCTGATCTGCAAAGGCAAGCTGAGAGTAAGCCTTTGCTTGTTTTTTCAGTGGTTCATCCTGAGCCTTAGCCAGATCAACTTCTTCTTGATAAACTGCACCTTGCAGTTGGAGTAAATCAAACTCCTTTTGCTTCAGAGCAGCCATCTTGACATCTAGTTCCTTCATCTCAGTCGTGACTTATTTAATGTCCTTTGAAATCTGTTTTATCCATTATTTGGGAACTTGACTTGATGTTCATTCCTTGCCTCCAAGAAAAAAGATACAAGCAGAATTTATAGCTTCAAAGTGGTGATTAATTCTGCTTGTGCATAGTTAAACACATATGCATTATCAGCCAAGGTGTATCAAATCATTCAGCTTTGACATTGTGTCATCATTGGCCAATACATTCGAAAGTCGATGATTGAGTAGACTTTTAAAAATGCTCAATGTAGCAGTTGCATCAATGTTTGTACTAGAAGATGATGTCTTTATAGGGGGCTAGGAATAGGTATTGATGGCTACTTGGAGCTGTTAAAATTTTTTATTGATGTTGATATAGCTAAAAATACGCCTTTAATCTACAAACGACACGTGGTAGTTATGACACGTAGTCCAAACTAGATTATTACTGATTAGGCACTTGCCATATTATTCACCAGGCAGAATCCTAAAAGGACTCTAACTCTATCAAAGATTGAGATGTGATCCTCTAAGATCCTAATTTGATTCTGATTGGAGTTATGCAAAACCTAATTCTACTAGGGTTCTCCTTCCTACTACTATATAAAGAGGTCTAACCCCTCACGTATGAACAACTTCACACACATTTACACATTATGTCTTACTGCTTTTTTAGAGTTCTACATTGTTAGCCATCTCTGACTTAAGTATCGGAGCGTTCCCCTGCTAGAACCCCACCCGGCGGTCACTCTGTGTTCTCTTTTGCAGGCCTACTTTCTGGTGTGGTTCTCAATCCAGTTTTTAGCTGCAACAAATGTTATCAGCTACTGGCACAAACACACGACTAGACGGTGCATTTGATATGAGCACAGGGTGGATTGGCTCATTCGCAGCAGAGGTGTCTACTACCTTGTTGATTGAGTAACCACTGGCGAGCTTTGAGTGATTGGCATGGGCATTGGATTAGTCGGTTCATTTATGAAAAAGACAGTGGCAGTTTGAGCACTTGGTTAAGAAAACATTGGCGGGCTCTTGATTGGACTTACTGCTGGAGAGTGACCAACTCCAGCTAATGAGTGAACTTTGAGAATAGTAAAGACGATTGATGGGACATTCTCCAATCGATTTGAATGATGATCATCGGAGTCTTCATCACTTTGAATATCCCAAAATTCATCTTTGTCCTACAAAAATTAAAAATGAGATTTGAGCCATCAAAAAATGCAGTGAACAGAAAGCGTTAAGTATCAACTCACATGCTGAGACAGTGGTAGAGACTGATGAGCAGAAATGATTGAAGGACCCTCATTGCCAATGGGCTCTGTATTAGTCGGTGTGTCAATGGACGCATTGGTAGAACCATTATCCCTCGAAGAGGTTGCCTTCTTTTTGCTTTTGCTTTCCTGAGTCAAATCGATTGTAATTCCACCCAAATCCTAAGAAGGGTAAGAGGTATGGCAAACAGCCGATAAGTAAACTTGTGAAAAGAAGAAACATACCTTCAAAACCCTAGCTTCTCGTACTGAAGCGGGTTTTATGAGCTATACTCTTCTTTCGAGTGGCTTTAGGTTTAATCGTTATCATGTCAATTTGGACTGTCATGGGGTCTTTGTTCTTATCAGCTAGAACAACAACGACTTCTACAGTTTGCAAGCATTTCACTAGGATTGACAGGGGTCCTTAATTCAGTGGCTAGACTTTTAACTGGTCTAGCACTTTTATCAGCTGAAAGAGCCAAACTCGACAGTTAATTCTCCCTAGAAAATCGCCATTCATAGGATATTATAAAGCAATAGATGAAACTTACTAGGTTTAAGAGCATTCGAGGATGCTGGCACGCTAACAATAACCAAAGAGGTGTATTCAGGAGGAACCATACTTAAGGGAACGATTGATATTGGCTCTGTCAATTAAGGATCCGAGGAAGATTCACCAAAGGCTTGCACATTTCTAAATGTAGCCTGACTTGTTTCTTCCCCTTTTCTTGGATCTTTTGCCGCTTCTGGATGAGAGGTCCATTGTCTTCTTCTTCATCAATGACATCCTTACTTTCTTCTTATGTCGAAGATTTTGGAAATGGATCATCTGTGATTTCATCAGGCTCATTGAGTGAGGGCTTTACAGCTAGTTCTTTTCCTTTCTTTACTTGCACCTATCGAGAAGGCTTCTTGGAAGGAGATTTTTTTCTTTTCCTTGGCGTATTAGGGTTGTTGGTTCCTTTAACTGTATTGATAAAGTCAAAACATATTAAATGACCGGTAATGATAGTATGAACAAATAGTGAAAATCCAAAATATGATATGTGATCGATTTTGATTATCTGGAGCAAGATTGACCATGCAATCGACATATTTGATGCCATCGTACAGTTTGGAAACCTTGCCTTGATACCGTGCATCAAAGGGACGAACTGATTCAGCAGTTCGAATCGCAAAGTTTGACATAACAAAGCTGTCCATCGATCAACCTACATTCCTGTCTATTGCCCAAATATGGTTGGGAGTCACATTTTTTAGCCTTTCTTTTGGCTCTAAGAAACCATTATCGATGAAGGAAAGGGTCGGAATCCCTTGAACCAATACAATTGTTGGCCAAATTGAGACGGTGTATATCGCTCATAGCTGCACACCCTAGAAGGCGTGCTACTGATTTGGCCACCCGTATGTAAAAGGTGTCCACGCAAGAAACTTGCCCACACTTTCCGTGTAAAGTTCTGCGATTCTATAGACATTCCCCTATCTTTATGAGTTGGAGTCTCCTAAACGAGTCATGGCCAGATTCTTTAAATAGGAATGAGTGTGAGCACTTGATGTGGATGAAGTCAAAAAGGAAACAAAAGCAAGATATGAAAGAATGAAGCTTTATCTCTCCTAAAGATAGGCGATGGAATAGATAAAGAAAAAAAGTATAAGGCTGGAGAGGAATCGAAGACACGAATTTTGGGAAATAGGCCTAAAGCCACAGTTGTATTAGGCCACCGATACTCCAGTGTATCTTTTGTTCACCATCGTGAACATAGCCCTATGCAGACTACCCTAGCAAAAGAGGTGCAAGTGCAAACTCCTTACCATGAGCCAAGCTAATGAACAAATTCATATACTCCCTGGTCAAAGATAGAATCAACACACAAAAAACATGACGAGATAGCCACATCCATAAGAAGATAGCTAACTCTTTGAAATCCGGTGAGGTATCTGCGTGTTTAGAACATAACTTCTTGAAACATCGTTTAAATGTTTCACAAAACTTCATGGGGATTGCAGGGAGATCAAAGGATAAACCAATTGGGTTTTAATTGGTTAATACATTGGCATGAATGCTAACTGGTAGAAGCCCTATTAGGGCACACACATCAAATATGGTGGGAACCATCATTTTGGTCCTCAACATAAAAGCATTAGTATTAATGGACCAGAAACATAAAGTTGAACTCAAAATCCATCAATCAACCTTAGGAGGATTCTTAGACATATGAATGAGCTCATAAATACCTTGTCCTTTACATTGATCAGCATAAGAAGCTGACAAGCGATCGGCCCATAAACCCCAACCGGCAACTCAGATTCATGCCAGCCCTTTCAATTCAGATAAGGTGCGCTTAAAATTAGCTTTTATGACTCATCAATTGGGTGCCCCTCTATTGGGGTTCACTCCTGAAAGAGGGACTCAATATATGAGGGCCGATGAATTTTGGGTGTTTCCTGGATGGGATCAGAATGCATGTGTCAATTGGTTCGATGTGAGCCATAAGGGCACCAAAGCCCAATCGAAGGTTGGGTGGACAAGTAATGCCATCTCCTTCATTGCCTTTTGGGATAGGTTTATTCTTTTCCATGACTCTTGAGAGTTACAATAGAATAACAGCTGGTAAAGGGTTTCAGATTATGGAAGAAGCAAGAGTAAAGTCTTGAAGGTAAAAAAAGTTTTGTTTAAGTAAAATAAGATGAAGAGTTAAGCTTAGACCTAACCTTATCGAAACGATTGAGTAATGGATGAAACCTTCAATCGGATCACGAATTAACTCACATGACTACACACGCCGCACAGGTCAATGGGGCAATGTTGGCTACATAAATATTTTTACTGTGACCAATAGAAGTACAGACACAAAATGCTAAGAACTGCACATGATAAGGTGTTTGAAGAGACACGCGTTCATCGGTGAAATGGGCATAACTATTACCGTTATTAAAGATGCCGTCAGTCATCAATAATGATAAGACAGGATCAAGCGGTTTGATGTGAATTGTACGGGGAACGAGACTTGAATGAAACTGTGCGGAGAGAATAACTATCAACAAGAACGAGACAATCAATGATTGACATGAATGCATAAAGTTAGACAGTTGTCAACAAAAGATAAGATGATCGGCAGCAGTAGTTGATAAGCTATTTTTACAAAAACACGAGTGGGCAGTTGTCAACACAGGCAAAGCGATCAATAGAAGTGGTCAGCAAATAGACTGCATGAAAAAGGTCACCATCGACAGAAGCTAAGCGATCGATGATAACGGTTGATAAATCGTTCTTCGCAAAAGATAGGAATAAACAGTTGCAGCCAATCGAAGAATGGTTGCAAACACGTGTAAAAGAAAGAGAAGGGTAACATAACAATGGGTCATCAAATTTCACAAACCAAACCTGACTTAGAAAAGTCAAGTATGGAATGCACTTATCTTTGTCAAGTTTTCACATGATTTGTCTTGTATTGATAGAGAATCCGGTAAACTGTCGCACTTGTCCTCCTTGTGTTTTGTTTTAGTGGGTGCATCTTTTGCAGATGTGTTCAACCTCTTGTCTTTAGTAAATTTTCATTTTTAGTGAAATTCTCAGGCCCTAGAGGTAAAAAAAGATCTTACACTGTTAATCGATTGAATCATATGTGTACAATTGATTGTGAGTTCGCTCAGTTTATAAAACTGGAGAAAAAATTGAAAAAGAAAACTCAATCAAATAGACCCTAAATTAATTATTTTTTCTGTCAAAATTTGGTTTGGATGGCGTTGGGCGGGGTCTTTGACCACTGAGCTTTGGACTCGGAAGTCATGTGCTAAATGCGCCCCATTTGGCTCGGCCGACTTTGATGAGAATATAACACACCCTCTTCTTTTTCTTCTTCGTCTTCTTGTTCGCTTCTTCACCACATTCAGCCTTCCCGCCAGGAACTGAAGCGGGAGATGAGCGCAGGCAATCTGCCGACTAAGGAGGCTAACGTGCTCAAGGGGCACGAGGGCGCAGTTTTGGCCGCCAGGTTCAACGCCGACGGCAATTATTGTCTGAGCTGCGGCAAAGATCGCACCATACGCCTCTGGAACCCCCACCGTGGGATTCACATCAAGACCTACAAATCCCACGGTCGCGAAGTCCGCGACGTCCACGTCACCTCGTATGCACACCTCTCTCTTTGTTAGTTATTCTGACTTCTCTAGTTGAGTGCATAGTGTTTATGTTGTGAGGTTGTGAAGTTCTGTAACATCTGCACTTTGTTCTAAACTATTAGAGGCCATTTGAAATTAGTCAAAAAGATGTGATGCATATCTGTTCAGTATCTAGGATATAGGCTTCGCTTTTACTTTTTTTAGCTCACTTGGAGGATAGCTTCTACTTGGCAGTTGTTGCTTGATTAATTGGTGCACAAACCCATAAGTACTTAATAGTAGTAGTCTAGTACTTACTTTGAAGAAAAAATAAAAATGCAGTGGCCCGAAGTGCATGGAAGCAATGACGGATAATTGAAATAATCAATTCATCATTCTTTAAACTTGACAATTTTCTAAGTTTAGTTTAAGGGGTAATCACATTCGAATCCCCTCAACTATCTTAGGTTTTAGGGTTTACCTCCTTGGGCACTAATTTGGACAATTGACCCCCCTCAACTATGAATAATTCGACCCGAGGAACTTTGAACGTGAAACTTCAAAACTACCCCTATATAATTATTCAAAAAAATGCCAACATTATCTACTACCTCAATGTTCTGTAAAAATAATAATACTAATAATAATAATAAAAAATAACAAATATATATGTATATATCCAGAAAACCCAGCGCCTCTCCCCCCCCCCCCTACCTTGGCATCATCGGCTGAGGGTGATGATCAATGGGCTACTGCCATATCATCGACCTAGCCCCCCTCCCTTTCCCCCCACCCCACCCCGCCGCTAACATCATCGAGCGAGGGCGATGGTGGATGGGCTACCGCCGCCATCATCGACCTAGCGTCTCCCTCCCTTCCACCGGTGCCGCTACTATTAACAGGGCACCCTCGCCTTTAACTTCCCCCAATTCCCCCATCCCGCTGTATCCAACACGACATCCCTCTCCTTTCTCCGACTCATAAGCACACAAATTGGAGTTGATTTGTCGGCGTTTAGCGGTGACTATTATCATGGTGGGTTTGGGGGTTTTGGCGGGGGATCTGGAATCAGGTTTTGGTGGATGGTACGGGGTTTGCTAGTGGAGGGATGGCTGTGTAGGAGGTTCTTTTGGTAGGCCGGTGGGTTCGTTGGATGTGGTGGTTGTATGGTGGCAGGCTATGTTACATGAACTCGGTGTCGGTGTCTAGATTGGACACGTGTCCGAGTATCGGACTCGCCAATTTTTGAAATTACAGGACACGGGGACATGCGGACACGGGGACACAAACAGAACATTTATTTTCAAATTGTACTTTAAATGAAATTAGTACATACCATACGGGTGGATATGATATTATGAAAAGTAGCTTGTATTCTGATGTGGAAAGAAAAGAAAAAGATAAGATGTGAAGGTCACTATCCACAAGTCACGAGGTATGTTCTCTCTCTCTCTCTCTCTCTCTCTCTCTCTCCCCCTAACTTTCCCCCTACCAGCCTCGAGGTATGTTCTCGTTGTCACTCTCTCCCCGTTTACTAGCCTCGAGGTATGTTCTCTCTGTCACTCTCTACCTCTCTCCCCCTACTAGATCTGGTCTCTTCATCTTCTTCTTCCTTCAACTTAATCTTCCATCATCTGTGGCTTCTCTCCTCTCTTTCTCTCCTACCAAATCTAGACTCCTTCCTTCTTAGACCTTCATCTTCCATCATCCATGGCGATAAATTTCCAGATATGCCTCTCCAATCAGCAACGTGGCGTGTCCGTCTGGCAAATGGCTTGTCCGGTGCGGATCTCATACCCGGATCCGTGTCGTGTCGTGTAGACACTATATTTTGACCCAAACTGCTGAGTCCATGTAACATAGGTGGCAGGTGGCTCAATGGTTGGTGGGGTGGGCTTGTTGGCACGGTGGTGTTGGTTGTTGGGGCGGGTTAGGTTTGATGTGGTGGTGCTGTAGTTGTGTTTAGAGAAGTCGCTTGATGAGGAAGAGAGAGAGATAGTTCTTGATCTGATGCAGGAGTATGTCTTCTTATAGATCAATTGACCAATTAATTGTCTAAAACTAAAACTAGAAAATTTTACTTCGTTTGTTCAAATTTATAGTTAAGGGCGGTCAATTGTCCAAATTAATAGCCGAAGGGGTTAATAAGGTACCCGTAATAGTTGAGGGGGTCATTTGTGATTTCCCCTTAGTTTAATGCATAAGTAGTTCATTGAGTGGATAACATGTGAAGAAGTTGACATATAACCTAGACACTTTTTTGTTCACCGTGAGTGCTTTCTACGGGTTGCTTGTTTCTCAAACACGAGAATGCAAATGTGACTACGCTACAATGACTTTACGGTCCTCCTTGAGATGTCTGCACCACCTGATCATCCTACTTCTACTAATCCAGCTCCATTTATTGTTCTTCAGATTACTGATACTGCATCTCCCCCTCCCGCTTCCCTTCCACTTGCCCACAACTGGTACGAAACCACCAGTTTATCTTAAGGACCTTCATTGTTTTTCTACTATTCTTTCGTTACATGAGCCTCAGTGCCTCAGTCTTATCGCCAGGCTAGTCTTAACCTTCTTTGGTAGCATGCAATGGCAGATGACTTGCAGACTTTGGCTAAGATCGTATTGGGGATTTGGTTGGTCACTTGATCTTCTTTGTGGAAAAGCAGCCGTGGAATGCAAATGGATCGACAAAATTACGACTCGCCCTGATGGTTCTGAGCGTCAACTGTGATGTCATTGAGGAAGTCTATATGCATCCTTCTCCCAGATATGCTCACCTGTCGTCTTCGTTGAGCATTTGTGGTCTCAAGCAAGCTCCACTTCTTGGTTTGCTAAATTCAGCTCCATTTTGTAAGAACTCGGTTTTACATCCATTGCACATGATTCTGTGCTCTTTATTCAGAAATCTGGTAATCTATGAAGCTCAAACACAGGAATTTGGCTGGCATATGGGTGTTAGGGTAGGATCGGGTGTGGATGCGTCTGGTTGCGTACCAAGTGCTGCTGTTTATGTATTTGATTTTTATATTGATTTTTCTAATTGCTGATAAGTTCAAAATAAGTCTTGGATACACTTGAAGTATGCACCGGACAACTTAGGGGAGTCAATTTGGAACTTTAGAACTTAATTCGGGCACCCAATATGTAAAGTTCAGCTCTTTTGCACTAAGTTAAAGTTGCGAGCCCAGAGAAAGAGAGAGAGCAGCGGCAAAACGAAAAAAGAGAGGAGAAGATGATGCAGAAGCCTTCGATTGGTGGTGATGAATATCGGCAACGATGGGTTCTCTGGGCTGTGCTAGGCTCTAGACAGAATGGGGAGGAGGGAAGGAGGGCGTACCTGTCACTCTTAGTAAGATGCCACGATCTCTTTTTTCTGGTATTTGGGTCAAGACTTTGACCGAGATATTTGACTATTACTTGTCCTCTTATATTCTCTGGTGGTTTCTTGCAACAAGTGTAGTAGCTGAAACAAAAAGTATACACACTTGCAGTATACCTTCAAAAGTGGTTTTTTCTTTTCAACTACTACTATTAATCAGTAATAACTAAACAAGGCGAAAAAAATACTACATGTAATTCATATACACATGATACAAGTATATTGACAGTTAGCTTATTACATTTGACTTGTCATTAAAAAAAAAGAGAGAGAGAACTTCCAGTGAAAAATTCATTTGCTCATTTACGAATATATGAAGTAGCATTGCATTCTATCTATACTACCTGCACCCATATCCTATAATTCTCAGAAAACCATATATGTATATCCGCACAGGGTGGCATATCCTCACCCGCCACCTTAGTCTGTGCTTCTTAATTATTGTATTTTTCTTTGTTGACGACATGATTATCACCGAAGTGATCTCAATGGAATCTCTACCCTGAAGCAGGATCTTAGTTTTGACTTTGGGTCGAAATAACTTAGGTACACCGAGTTTCTTTCTCGGGCTTGAAGTCTCCTCTACCTCTGATGGCTACACTCCTTCTCAGGCGAAATATGCTCCCATCTCCTTTCACATGCTGGTCTTATTGACTAGAAGGTTGCATCTAGTTCTCTCGGGCCTAATGTCCGTTTTGCTGCCTTTGATGGTACACCTCTCAATTATCATTCCTGGTATTGCACATTCTTTGGTGACCTTGTGTGCGTCACTCGTACAGATATTGCGTATGTTGTGCATCTGGTCAGTCAATTTTTCTCTGCTCCACGGACAACTCATTTACCCGTTTTACTTCATACTCTGTGATATATTCAAGAGTACTTTATGTCGTGGCATAAATTTCTCTGCTCATTCCTCTCTTGAGCTGCATGCATACTCTTTTGCCATTTGGGCTTGTAACCTGACCGATCAATGCTCTACTGTTGGCTTTTTACTTCTTTTTTGACTCTTCTCTTATATTTATGGAGAAGTGCCACTCAGATTGCTCGCAATAATAATGAACATGTTGCTCGTGGCACTGTGAATGTACATGCTATCCCTTCCCTTGATCAAATGGCAGATGTTTTCACAAATTGGCTGCCAGAGTAAATTTCCAAAATAAAGTTGGTTAGTTCTCTGCCACATCGAGTTCGAGTGGGGATTCTAATCATTATTGTAAGTTTGGAACTCAAGTTGGCTCATTCTCTACCACATTGAGTTTGAGTGGGAATTCTAATGTATTAGTGTAATTCTGTATTTAACTAGGGGTTTTGTGTACTTTTCCATATCTTGCTGACGCTCCACTTAGGGCCTATGTATACCCAAGTGACATAATTTGCCCATGTGGGGGCTGAAAACGTGCTGAAATCACACTCCACCATAGTGAGCATGAAATCTGGTCAAAAGCGCGCTCTCATCTGGTCAAAGTTGCACTCTTGAATCTGATTGGATTTCACCGGTGCCAATGTGCTGTGAGGCTGTTGTCACTGTTGGGGAAACACCTAATCGGTGCCCTTTTTAAGGGCTTGAAGTCTGGATTTCAAAACACTCCAGATGTAGAATCGAACCTCTGAGCATCAGGTTTACTTAAGCATGAAATGACCAGCTGAACCAAAGACCTGTACATGCTTATGCCTACTATAGATTTTAATCATTGCTGACATAATGAAAAGTCTAGCTTCGGTAATACTTTTTGTCAAAAACATTAACTATACTGGATTAAACAATAATTTTACTGTCTTAACTAAATTCATGCAAAAAAATATGTGAAGTATGTGTGTGTGTGTGTGTGCACGTTTTAATATGTAGACACTCTGAGGGCGCTCCTGCACTCGTGAAAAATTTTCAAACTGTTGCACTTATGCACCTGCATCCGCCCTCCCATCTGCACTGCGAATTTGTCATCTAGATATGTATCCTCTATTGTGCATCATAATATACATTCAATCTTCATATCACTACCCTCTTTATTATTTTATAATAATTCACCATGTTCAATGTAAATCTTATCTACTCATATTTTGCTTTCTTTCTGCGTAGTGAGGTCAAATGTGGACCATAAGGTTTTTTGTTGTCTCTTATCCCCGACTCATAAGGAGTCAAATTAAGTTTTTAATCCAGTTTAGACCATCTTCAAACTAAACATCTGGTGAACAAGTATCTTAGAGCATGAGCGACCATAATCGAGCATCTAATGGCGTAGTATAGTTTGAAAATTCATAAGTACATGAAACCATTAGTATTTAAACTGTGATTAGGCATACCTCATGAGTTACCTTTCTGCAAGATGTATAGCCTTTAAGGTTCGCTGTGGGCATTTTTCTTGAGTCTCATTTGGTCAGTCCAAGAATAAGATTTTGAGCATACTTCTTGGGGATTATTTTGTGGCTTTCAGCAATTAGTAATGTGCTATTGTGTTGTAGGGATAATTCCAAGCTATGTTCTTGTGGTGGTGATCGACAAGTATTTTACTGGGATGTAGCAAGCGGTCGTGTAATTCGAAAGTTTCGGGGTCATGACAGTGAGGTTTGTAAAAGTTTACTTTTTTTTTCCCCTGTTTTTTATGCATAAGGATTATATTTAGATGAATAATAAAGTTAATGGGTCTATTAGTGATCTAGTGAGGAGTTAGAGATCTGACATTCTACAATGGCCAAAGTTTTAGAACCACTACCGGTTGATAGTTGATTTTAAACGGAAGTTAAAGCTTTGTGCTTATCTTGGTCAGTAAGTCGTAATTTTTTTACTTGTAAGCCGAGTTTACCCAAAAAAAAAAAAAGGATGAATGATTGCATCTAAATTTCTGGTTGAATATGTATTTGAAAATTTAAAGAATTTGACATGAAGCATGGACATGGAAGTAACAAGAAAACTGATGAGTAAAGAAATATAAAATAATCTTAATACCAGTTCTATTGAAAAGTAGCACGACATTTTGAAATTGCGACATAAACATGTTAAATCCACGCCATTATGAGCTTATTCACTCCTAAACGAAATTTGTTTGTTAGAAGCATATGTGATGTGTGGATGCTACTAAATGAGCATGAAGCTTTCATGTACACGTTATTTACATGTATGGTGGTTACTTTGAATCGTTGCGTTAGTTAATTGCTTTTACTGTATATCTTAGATCGATGATTCAACAGTTGCCATGTAATCTAGTGCTAAGAATTACATGTCATTTTTACTACGGGGGCTAACTTAGAAAACCTAGGATTTTTAAGTCTCCTTGGGAAGAGAAATTACAATTGGACTTGAATTTTTGACAGATCCTTTAAGCTCATAAATAGACCAACACTTTTCTGTGAACCAAGAACAGATAAAAATCTTAATATTTTGCCTTTTAAATTAAACTATATACTACGAGGTGTTTTGCATGATTCCATAATTGTAAAGAGAAGGTAAAGCAGAATTGGTTGCTTTAGATGAAGCAAAGAAGTAATCAAGTGAAAAGCTTGAACTAAAGGCTTCTGGATATGATATGTTGTTGTTAGAATTCCTCTAATTCTAATCTTTGACAACATCCCCATCTTGCATTATTCTTGACAATTTATGGACATAAGATAGGGGAGGTTTTCTTGGTACCTGTTCTTGGTAATGAAGCTTGTAAACACCCTGTTGGTTAACGAGCAATGTGGTGTCAGCTTCCATGGATTCTAACTAGTGTCATATGTCTTCTTAGTGAAGTTCTTGGGTAGCTTGCGCTATAGCCATAATCATTTATTCATGTCTTGAGAGGTAAGAGTATTTCAATATAACAAAACTACAGGGAGCGAAATTATGTACACGAAAAGTATACAAAATCAACCACATACACAACTCAATGCTGTCCAAAATATCAAGAAAGGCCTTCATTGGAATTAACCTTTTCCTCTGCCCAGAACGCTAAATTAGACAAGAAAAGAGCCTTTAAATTATCAACAGAACTCTCCAACTATTCAAAGGCTCTGCTGTTGCTTTCCGTCCATAAACACCAAAAATGCAAGGAGGGATCAATATCTAGCACTTCATCTCCGGGCGCCTTCTGTATATGTATAGGGACGAAGCCCTTAACATATCAACAGCAAACCTTGGCATGACCCAGGCAACCCAAATTCCACACAAGCTTGGCTATCGGGCAAATTTAGAGCAAATGATCTGCCAATTCACTGGTATTCTTGCACTGGAAGCACCAGTTCACATAAATCTTTATTCTTCTCAAGCAATTCCCTTTTAACACTGAATTTTTCTCAGATTTGGATTTTGTATGTTGGTCTGGTCTCTTGCTTACGAAAAGACACCTTAAGAGGGGATGATAGAAACCAATTCTCTTTCCATGGAAAAGAGAAGTGCCTAGTAGAAAGATTGAACCAAAACAAGACCCCTGCTGTCCTCTTTCCATACCACCCGTTCTCTTTTACCTTGAGTGATATCACGGACTGTAATTGCTGAAGGAGAAAGAATGTGAATGCCTAGATGACCTTAGTTGCAGGAAACTCCTCATATGGTGACGCTTCTCTCTCGGAAACTCGCTTTTGCAATCCTAAGTTAGGAGCTCCATGGGATCTCGTCCCAAGCTCATATGAGAACTCGTTCCCGTCAGCTGGATAGAGATGCATGGAACAAGTGAGAGAGTACTTAAAAGTCAAGCCCTTTTCGATTCAATTCCTTGTTTTTCTCTTCCTTCAAGTTCTTAAAGCCTCCTTATTTGTTGTTGCCCTCCTTCCCTCCCTCCCAAACTATATTCAAGAAATGGTAATACTCTTTAACGCATTTATTTATTCAAGCCGCTCCCAACCTTAAATTCTTTCAGGTTCTTACACTCCCCCGCCCCCGTTTCCGCTTCCGCCCCCATTTTGTGAAACTAAGCCTAGATCAAGATCTAGTGGTAACGGTGAAAGTAACCACCTTAGGCTGTGGTGCTAGCCACCATGGCGCTAACATGTAGACACTTAGCACCATAGCCTAAACTGCCATCACCCTTCTATCCCTTTGATCGTTTAAAAAGCCCAAAGACGACGACAGTGATGGGTACCCCAATAAGAAGGGGCATGGCGATGGGATGAGTGGGGGAGGGGAATGGGGGACAGCGATGGGCGGGTGTGGGGGGGGTGGAGGGGAGGTTGGGCAGGGGGAGTGGACGGGAAGGCACAGGAGAATCGATTGGATGGGATTGAAACTTGAGAGAGGGTTCAGGAGGGGCAGGTGATACCAACTCTGACAAGAGGAGAGAAAAGAGTTTCTATGGTAACATCATCAAGTAACCTTATAACACGTAAAAGAATGGGGTTAATTTGTCCACAAAAGTGTGGCTAGTTTAGCACTGACATACCCATGCGTAAGTGAACAGAATCTAGGTACAAACATTGCATAGACACGGTACAACAATTTATATCAGAAAACTATTTTAGTTACGTAGTATAAGAAGCTATAATTACCCATGTGATGGAAACACAACTTGGCGTAATCAGTAGACTTGGCAGACTTATTCTCGAAAATCCAAGACATATGTTAGAGATTTTATTTTGTTCAAGTTTATTTTAAGATAGAGATAAATTAGGGATTTCCCAATAAATGTAAGATTTAATCAAATCAGTTACGATCTGATTGAATCAATTAGGGGGTTGATGCCTTACTCCTTATGGAGAGACTGTAACAGTGGGTGTTTAAGCACTCACACATGTAAATATGTTCATTGTCATTTCGGTATCCCGGTCTGTATTTATGTGCACACATATGCTTTGTGTGTTAAAGCATCATATATATTGTTGAGATCACTCTGACTGCTCAAAAGTCAGCCGCGACTTGACATGGTATCGTACATCTAGTTTGGGTTCTTATCCCAGCTTGCACACCCCTTGAGCACTTCATACGTTTCTTCTGCCCTTGTGAACCACTTTAGTGTGCCTCTCAACGTAAAATCTAGTTCCAAGCAAGGCATGATGTACATTATTGAGCCCATTGTTTAATAGCTTAAACGTTTTCACCGTTTTGAGAAAAATGGTAATTAAACAAGTTACATGGGGTTTTATCTTTTTGTCTCCCTATCCCACGGCCACTCCTATGGTAAGATCTTCCCTCGGGTTGTTTGGAATATTATAATAAACGCTAACACAGGGTTTTCTTCTAAGGAATGTACTTCTCTTACATATTAGAAGTCGGTCTAATTCATCTTCAAGGTTGTTGATCATTTTCTTGGCTAGTGACATGAAAGTGTCGGCACGCATTCAAAGTTAACTGATTTATGTGATTATGGACAAGTCAAAGAACTCTAAGAGCATAGGTAGTATGCTGTGTTCTAGAAGTGTCACATACAATGATGGCGCCTCACAAAGGTTCTCGTGCTTATCTTTGGTCATAGGCTAAAACCTGTGTTTGTGAAATTTTTGTCAATTATCCTCATCTTGTGCCCGTAAAAGCCATCGATGAGTTTAGTGTATAGAGATGCCTGGTTTAGCTAATGAAAGGATAGGCAAGGAGTTCACAATAAAGGCGAAAGGGAGAGAAGGGTGACAGATCAAAGAAAAACTTCCAAAAACCTCAAGTAGAATGCTTAACTGTAACTGGCTGGGATTTCATGGAAGTGAAAATACTACGAATAAAGTATCTTAACACTAGGTATCTTTATATCACACACTCACCTAGACACACACAGACACGTGCATTTGATCTATGTGAAGATTTCCTGGTTATTATTTCCAAGGATAGAAATTAAAACCTGTGTGAGGGAAATTTTATTTGTGCATTTGGAAGTCGATTTTATTCTATGAAGCCATGGGATCATATAATCATTTCTTCTTTGTTTTGTTTGTGTTTTTTTGTAAGGTAAGAATAAAAATCTAGAACAAGAGAGTTTGAGATGCTTTTAGGTTGCATATCCTTCGCCAACTTCCTCACCCATAACAGCTCTACTCTTTTGTTTCCGGTTACTTATTGCAAAGTAGCTGCTCAGTTTCTACACCAGGGATTCATGATTCAGAGAACATGTATCTTTGCGTGCTAGCATTAGTATTTTGACTAGTTCATCTGAAAGGAAAATAGAGAGTTTGAATCAGATAAATGTGATAAACAAATTTTCTTTTAAACAATCTGTTAACATAAAAATTGGTAACTACAAAATGATGGATATGATTGTTTGAGAATAAGAAACTTATGAACAGTAAAAGGTTTAATGTTTTGGTGTTCAAGAATGCATGTCTGATGTCAGCTTGCTTCCTGTAATTCTGTGCGTCTTGTTTTATTCTTTTCTTTTCCTTTTGGTTTTACCAGGTAAATGCTGTCAAGTTCAATGAATATGCATCTGTAGTGGTATCAGCAGGGTATGATCGATCACTGCGCGCTTGGGACTGCAGATCTCACAGCACGGAACCCATCCAGGTCTCTCTCTCTGTCTCTCTATCCCACTCACGAATATTCGTGACCATTATGTTCCGAGTTGTATCCAAAAATTGTAGTTGCTGTGCAGATCATTGACACATTTTTGGATAGTGTGATGTCAATTGGTTTAACAAAAAGTGAGATAATTGCTGGAAGTGTTGATGGAACTGTTCGAACATTTGACATGAGAATCGGCAGGTATATAGCCTTCAGTGAATTATGAACCCATATCTTATGCTCTCTTCTTTGGGTGCTCTTCACGGTTTTTAGATGAATTTCAATTTTCAATCGTCATACGCTGCTTCTAACAAAGTCCGATGCTTGTTCTTAGAGAAATATCTGATGACTTGGGTCAACCCGTCAATTGCATCTCTCTTTCAAATGATGGTAATTGCATTTTAGCAAGTTGCCTGGATTCCACTCTACGTCTTCTGGACCGGTGATCTCTCTGTCTTGTTCTTATATTCGTTTAGCTGACCTTAATTTAATTTTCTGCCCCTTGACTGATTCTTATATACGGCAGATCCAGTGGTGAATTACTGCAAGAATATAAAGGCCATACTTGCAAGGTTAGTTCAGCATCCTAGTATAAACCTTTGTGCCTTCGGTTTCTGCTGAATGCAAGCTTTTATTGTTGTTCTGAATGTTTTGTCTGAAACCTTGGACCACTTTGTGGTCCACTGAAAGTTTTACAATATATATTCCTTTTGTTCCTAAAATCTTTTATTCCTATTGATTCATGTGGGTGTGGGATTGCAGAATACGTCAATGATTATTCATTTCTTCTAGACTTTTAAAGGAAGTAATTGCTTTGTTTCTTTGAGAAGTTGAGCTTTTAGCAGTTTATCAGGTATTGGCCACCTAATATGTCTCCTTTTTTATCCTTCTGCAACAGTCTTTTAAAATGGATTGCTGCCTTACAAACACTGATGCCCATGTCACTGGTGGATCTGAAGATGGCTCTGTTTTCTTCTGGGATCTGGTAGATGCATCTGTCGTGTCCAATTTTCGTGCTCATGCCTCAGTGGTAAAACCTCTTTTAGCATTGCTGTTATTTATAAGATGGCAATTCATGAAGTTGCATCTAGTACCCGTTTCCAAGTTCATAGAAGCACGCATCCTGTCTATTGTACTATTCATGCTCACTTGAACTTTCTTGGGATCCAACAATTTCTACCTGACTGGGATACATTTTTTTGTTTTAGTTATGCTACTGTTAACTCGGGATACATGATTAAGCTAATCATAAATGAGAACCCATTAGAAAGTAGTTCTCTTCGTAATTCTTGAAGAGTCCATGCTCAATCGTAAAGAGATGGATCATCTTTTACGCGTTTTATATGGGGTTGAAACATTTGTGGACAAGCAACGCTAATGGCCTGTGTTCAAACCTTGTTATTCTTGGTCCTTTATCTATGT
This sequence comes from Escallonia herrerae, assembly GCA_033070095.1. Lineage (NCBI taxonomy): Eukaryota > Viridiplantae > Streptophyta > Magnoliopsida > Escalloniales > Escalloniaceae > Escallonia > Escallonia herrerae. The sequence continues at coordinate 8,082 of JAVXUP010003443.1, read as the reverse complement.
GGGCAGCTCGTTCCCTTGGTCAGTGATGTGGAGGACTTCAGCCCTTAAGAGCCTGTTGAAGCAGCTAGAAATATTATTCTAACTGGTAATAATGCTGGGTATGGATCATATGAATTGGTTCTTCCTTAGCAAGGACAACGGAATCAGTGGCCCATAAACTTTGTTCCTAATATGATTTTCAGTTTGGTGGGTATTTGCTGGGTTTTACCTAGATTAGTGTGGATTTCTTGAGGAGTTGGTCTCTTTATAAGTGTGTGCCTGTGGCAAAGAGGGAAGCTATGGAAGGTCATTCGTCCTAGCCAAACTAAAGGCATAATTATTGTTCTCTTTTTAGCTGGGTTGAGGAAAGCGTTGTTTTTGGACACTATAAGTGCTTTAGCTAGTTGGGTTGGTTTACTTTTTGTGTACATGAGCCGATGATCTTATCATAATAAACTTTAACTTACTAGAGAGAACGTCAATTTAGTTTTCAGAAGAGAGATTTTGCAGAAAGTCATATGGCATTGGTGACACCGTTGAGATGACGTTGCTGTGCTGCAAAAATTGGCCTAGAAGAGGCAAACTCTCTTCAGGAGAGATTCAAACCCGATAAACTGTAAATTTTTCAGAAAATGACATACGGTCCTTAATTGCACGGAGCCGGAGCAGCTGCGGGAGCGTAGGTACCTAGATGAATCTGAGTTAGGAGCAGCTTGAATAGATAAATATCATATATTTTTTACTCTAATACGATATACACACACGCGCAAATACACAGACGATAGACATACACACACACACACACACACAAAAGCTTACATATATAAGACATGCATACCTGCCTAAATTATATATGATTCTTTTTTGTTTTGTTAAATTTTTTAGTTTCTATAGAGGTGTTTATTAACTTTTTAGTTTACCGAGAAATTCAATCTTATGGGTGATTCAATGATAGACCAGGTGCCTTCTCTATTGAGCAATGGTTAAAGAGCCTGTCATTGCCATATCAAAACCATGTACCCTCACACAACCTTTGGCCCACTCTCACGTGCTATTTCTCTCAGCAAATTGAGGGCACGTCATTACCTAATAACTAGCGGAGCCAACATAAAAACGATTTTCTCATGGCCCAAGGCCTGGTATGCTTTATCTTCTTCTTCCCCTTTGAAACCCTCAGCTCCATTAACAACATAAAAAATCTCAACCAGCGATAGATAATTTGGTGCCAGGAAGAGTAAAGCATCTACGGCTACTTGAATTCGTGAAACCAACCGACCTGGGAGCGTTCTCCTAACAAGTTCTCAAGGTAGGAGTGCAAAATTTGCGAATCTCACTGAGATTCCCGAGCTTCTTGCAAAAATATGGCAATTAATTATTGGAAGGTAGGGGCCGACTATTAAAAATCATCATGAAGGTGGCGTTTGCATCAGCGCCACTGACGGCGCCTAGTGGCAGCATAGATGACGTCAATCCTGGCCACATCTGCACACTCCTCGTCTTGTCATGTCAGCCTGCCATGTCAGTGCCACAGGGGCTTAATGTAAACATGGATCTGCTGCCACATTAGTGTTCACCGGTTGCCTTTGGACGTTTGAGTTTGACCACGCACAAAGGTGGTGTGTTATGTGTATGTATCACCGTGGCCGCTACAGGGTCCATGTTCGACATCTTAGACGAAAAGGACCCTTTTTGGGTTCCCTGAGTCCAACCGTGGGGATAATGTCTCCCCATTTAGATTTTTGAAGATACAATAGGATGTATGTCTAATGTCATCCAATGTTTGGATAATGTAGTCGCTGACGTTTCCAAGGTTGACAGATAAAATAAGTCCAACTACGTTATTTTGACTCAAAATGTGAAGTATGAATCTTAATGGAAAGATCTTTTGTTGCATGGACTCTTCCAAATGCGTGAAGTACCTGTTTGGACACGTGACACTTGGACGTGAGTACGGGATATATGTCTTAACATATCTCATTGATACGCAACTAAGAACACTATCTTATAGTATCCCTTTTAGTTTGTCATTGCTTTGAGATGATATAAGTTTTAATTAAAACAATGTGTCACATAAAACACTATGTATACTAAGGACTAATAAAAAATAGTAATAGATAACAATATTTTGCCATGTCCCCATGTCTTTGGTTTTGAAAATCAGATGAATCTAACACTTGGACATGTATCAGACTTGAACACTCATACTGAGTCAATGCAACATAGAATGGGACAGTGGCTGAGAGCCATTGTGGACAATGATTGCAATGACCTGACCAAGCATCCCGAGTGGTTCCATCCAATGGAAGTAAACAAATTCCTCCTGGCGCTTCTCATTCCATTACATCTTAATGGAGGAGAGTACATATTCTCTTAAAGGTCACCACTTATGATGCTCAAAGTAACATGCATTTAGTGAATCATTATTCTAGGTTTGATGACACTCAGCTGTCGTCTTATTGGTTGCGGGTCATAGTCCTCGAGATTCATATTTGACATTTCATAATTGTGGGTTGAGGTTCTGATTTCTCTTCTACCAAATGTCATAGTTGTCACCCTCGTAAGGTCCACGACTACATCTAGTGGTCATTTGATCACTACAATATTGTAAGAAGGGGTGACATCCGTTATACATTGTTTTTGTTTGCTCCAAAATCTAAGTGCATTAACATTATCCTTCCAACACCATGAGTTCAAAAGTCTACAAGTAATGATTTGGAGGAACAATCCTCTCCTATTGTCATCCACGATGTATTTCCAATTGATAATGAACAAATGTATAGATCTGAAGAGCCCACATCTACTAATGTTATCCACCAAATTACGCATATTATTTCCCAGGTAAATGCGCCATGTAAAAAATAGCACGAGCCTTTGTTATGCCCGACTTGCACCATCCAACTTGTAGGTAGGTACCTTGGCATGCATCATGCATGCTGCGAAATGCAACCTCTTACAATCAAACTTCAAGCTAGGATTTTGCAGCAGCATAGCTTTGCCCATACCCTAGTTCGGTAGATTGTACCTCATTCATTTTGATCCAAATACCTCGTTAGAAAGCCATTGCAGCAAAGAACAACATTCCTTGAAACAGTGCACAAAGTCTGAAAGAACCACATTTGAACAGATCGTAAAATTTTGCTAAGTCAACAATGACACAATCTTTTATGAAGTTGTCAAGCGGAGTTCCTATAATGTGCGGAAAGATTATGATAGGATTGAGCAAAAAGTTCCCTTTAAACACGGATTTTTTCTTTAAAGCCCATAGTAAATATTTTCTTCTTTTAAGCAAATTATCAAGCATGAGACTTTGATTGTTGATATTCAAATAAGCGGGCATGCAAGCTGTAGCTTATAAATATTCAAGTGGTGAATGTTCTACATGAAGGTTTAAGTTTACCTTTTGGCAGCACAAACTTGATGAGGATCATTGATCTTACAAGCCCTTTCTCCTCTACAACCATGAATCTGATTCTTCGCTCCCTTGAATGTCAAGAACTCACAATAACGTTTCTGCGAGTGACTATACGATCTGACCTTTGTCGTAGCATTTCGAAAACCTGTAGCACGATCTCTACTAGATGTTCATATAGAGGGACGATTGGGTGCTTGGCATTGAGACCAGTTTGTAACTGCTCAGAAGCTTCTTGGTTTGTTTCAACGGACTTACATAAGGAACGGCAAACTCTAGACCCATGAACAGTATGAGGGAGACCAGTGCCACAAGATTGAGGAATGAAGGAATCAGATTTCTTTGCTGGATGCTACGCTGGTGTGCTCGACCAGATGTCTGCTTTGCAGTTGTGATGTTCAATCCTAACCAGAGTCGTGCGGAAGGCGTTTGATTTAGGAGATTCACGTTGGTCAGACTGTTCGCCTCTTCCTCCGGCAGGTTTATGTTCCTTTACGTCATTTCTTCTTGTTGTTGTTACTTGCCTTGAGTTTGAGGTACTCTCGCTTGATAGATCAGTTGGAAGGATGTATTTTAAAGCCAATCATGGTTGGTGTCAATGGCTTGGAGGGTCCAGCAGGGAATGTTAGCTGTTAAAGTATGTCGGCATTGGCCAGCAGAGTTGGATTCCATGGCTAGGCTGAGGGGCCCAGGCTGTCGTATGTTGAGAACGCTGGGTGATTGTCGTCGCCTGAGGTAGTTAGACTTTGATTTTTACTTGTAGTTCCCTGGTCTGTAGGCGCTACACTTGGCGCTTTGATGGCCCTGTGGCTATGGAATGTTGTAATTATACCGTGGCATTCTCTTTTTTAAAATCCAGGCTGCTGGTTTAAGCTTGGGCTAGATCCTCGTGCGTGGAATTGCATCTTTTTATCCAATTGTCCGTGATGGGGTTTGTTTCCACCCCCAGTCCCTGTCTAATCCCGTCCATTGTCATTTCTCCCTCTTTATTGGTTGGGGTGGGTGGGGTGGGGTTGGGAGGTAGGAAAATCTGTTTGTAATCTTTCTTGGGCCTTATAAACTAGTCGTGTACCAGGTGTTGTGGCTGGGAATTTTTGGTGATTACTTGCCTGTAAGAGAATGACTAAGAAACCTAGTTTTGGTGAATGCCATTATATTCAACTGAACTGACGATCTGTTTGGTGGTTGTCAGTAGGGAGGGTTTATAATAGGACCAAGCGAATGTTGAGGAAACTCTGAATCTGTTAGTCACTTTCATGTGGTCATGATTTATTCAGTTAGGGTGAGTGCACATCCGCTGCTTTGGCCATTTGTTGTCCTCCAAAATCTTGAAACTGCATTTTTATTATGTGAAGCAATGTGCAGAAAGCTCTACCCAATTTTCACTTGGCAAAAGTTCATTGGGATCTTCTCTCATGTCTGGTCTCTACATGTAATCTTATAACGAGGAAATTGATTAGGTATGTGCTGGTTTTTTTTTTTTTGTCTTTTTGTCAGGTGACAAGCGTGAGTTATCACCCAAAGGACAGCTGCATGATAACCTCTTCCGTAGATGGCACCATTCGGGTTTGGAAAACTTGAGAAGAAAAGCAAATAAGCTGGCAGAGTTGGATCTGGTGCATGGTGCTGAATCCAAGGCAACCTCAATGAGGTACCATGAAAATATGCCTCAAGTAACTTTCCTTGAACATGAACTAAAAATGTGCAGAAAAAGAAGTATGCACCAATTCCTTATTAACTTTAATTAGTGCTACGAAAGGGTTAAAAAAAGGTTTGTTTCCTACGCTTTAGGGTCAACTTACACTTTTTGAGGTTGACAGGTCGTTGAAAACATGGCAACGTCTTTGGGCCTGCGCCACATTCACAGACCAAATGACTTTCAAGTTGTTTGACAGCAGTTTTACAAACTCAGAACAAGAGAGCGCGAGTTTTCGTTCGCTGTGTTATCGGAAGATATGGTTGACTAATTTTATATCTCGATGGTGATAGCATATGGGATTGTAATAGCTAGAATTAATATTTTATTGCGAAAAGATGAACGTCTGTTGTTATGGTTAAACGACGCCATATTGTGTTGTTTCTATTCCACAATTTATTCATTATATACTGACCATGAAATGAAGATACAACATCAAGGTATTTGCATATTGGCTGAAGTATTAAACTGAAGGCCATGAAGTGAGTGAGAGTTCTAAATCAGAAGAGTCTTTGTAGTGTACCTTCCATGTCATTGTTAGATTATTTTACTTTAGGCACTTATTTTTTGTTCGTTAAACATTTGCTCTTAATCAAAGGCAGCACTTTCTTGTTTCTTCGACAAGGGAATGACCAACAATAGGTCACAGTCTATTTGTTGACCAACAAGGCATCGAGTCATATTTTGAAATGGTGGTCAGATTTCGAGACTTTTGCGGCAGGAAATATTTATATGGACATCTTATGATGCTCTTCTAGAGCCTCTTCTGTCGCTAAATTCAATAGTAGAGAATAAAAAGTAAATAGAAAGAAATTTAATAACATGAACAAGCATTGATTGTGAAAATGAAATTCTAACAGATGGTATGACTTCCTGATATAGTTAAGTGTTCCGTTCCAAATCCAACAAATTGAAGATCCAATTTATTCTTCGCCTAGTAACACTGATCTCCCTGGATGTAAGTACTTAATTTTTTGAAATGACACTGTCCTCCCATGTCACAGTTATCAGGTGAACAAGTTTGATTTGTTAAAAGATTGATGCCAAGGAAGTTGATTTGCAGTCGAGATGGAGGGGTCACAAAAAATGTAGCCTGAGTCATATGTCAACTATACTAATGTGCGACACAGTAAGGACGGAGCAATGACAGAGATCAAGGGTTTCCTATATAGAGCCTGGGGATGACAGTGTTGCGAGGGCGATGGTGTGCAGTGAATACACGACGACAGTCACAACCTGATACTTACGTCTAAAGTTAAGGTCTAGCGTTATGGTTCTGTATGTTTCTTCTTTCTCTAGAATGAGAAAGTGAATGTGAGTTCTGAAAGTCTTGAAGAGTCATCAAATGAATTCTCAAACCTCCTATTTATAGAGGTTGAGATGATGATGATGTCATCAACCGACACGTGACGCTCCACGAGAGTGACACATCATCGAGGGCCCACAAATGTCAGTGTTTAAAGAGCCCACAAATGTCAGTGTTTAACGAGCCGTCGGATCGCATATTCACTCGGCCTGCTCAGCACAACATTGTTCAATGTGTCTAAAAAGATTAGCTAACACAACACCGGAGTGGCCAGATAACCCTTTTGATCTAACTACCAGTCCAAAGCCCTTGTAGAGTCTTATAGTGCGTCGAGAGACACCAAAGACCTAGCAGCTGTTGGGAAGGCCCGATGCCCAACTACCATGCGGACAAGGCACGATGCCCTCCCGAGACTTACTCATGTCTTGGAGTGACCCGGGGATCATAGTCTGGGAGTGCCGGTGAACGTAAAACTTAATGACAAAAGTTTATGTTCTCAGCAGAGTTATTTAAGGTATACATCATTATAAAATAATGGCACTCATGGAAATATCAAAGGAATATATGTTTTGAGTTCGAGTTCATCACTATATCTTAACTATGAATTTTTGCATACTAGTAATAATGTATAAATTATCTGATTAGCTAGACAGTATCACCATAAAACATTTTTCATGTTAATCTTATTAATACATTGTACTAATATTGCACCATTAGTCCGTTACAAAAGTTGAAATCTTGACTTGTACATATGTTCACGACAAACCATCTCATTATTAAGCATTACAACCTATTAGATGATTTTTTTTCAATTCATTTAAGGTTGTCAACATAGTTATTTTGTACCTGCATCACATGAATTAAATATATGTTCGTGTATAAACATTTTATACACATAAATTTCATTACAAAATTCAGAGTGCAGATAAAAGAATAATATGCATGACCAAATAAGGAAACATCCATTTATTTAATCCAGTAATGATGTTAATTAAATAATGAGGTTTTAGAATAGAACCCAACATTACCGTCGTTACTTATTTTTTTTCTTTTGCTTCCATTGATGGAACTCTTGCTTTTTATAAAAAGCAAAAAAAAAAAATTACAAGACGAAGACCAAGAAGAGGAGCTTGCTTATGCTGCAATTATGATGTGTGTGGCTATTGAGGGAATTCCCCCTCTGACTTTCAAGTGCTAATTACTACACATTTGGCATTCCCCAGAACCAGAAGAAAAGGACTTGGCTATAGTGGGAACTTACCAGATGGTTAGCAATCTAAGCTACTCCTCTAAACAAAAATGTGCGGATAACATTAGGGTTCAGTACTAAGTGAATTTAAGGGGATTTTAACTGCGGTTGTGTGCATAACCAAAAACTTGGAGAAGTAGACCACAGAATGCCACTTCTTTAAGTGTAGAAATGTTTGACAGGGTCAAGGCGGCCCTCTTGATTTGTCGGGAATGTGTTTAGGGACAAAGAGCTTAATCCATCCAAAATTAAAGTGTTGACTCGGGTCCTTTCTGAGTGCTTCAACATGATCTGCGCCATGACCAGATCTATCGAAACCAAGTCATGGCACAAACAACTATCTCAGGGTCCCATCCCATGGATTTGAAGTCTTGAGGTTTAAAATTAAAGGTCATTGTTGCAGACTGTCATCCTTAATTGAGAAATCCGTAAGCAAACACCAC
>JAVXUP010003442.1:0-67910 GCA_033070095.1 Escallonia herrerae | reverse complement strand
AAATCTAGACCGTTAATCTTAACAGTTTTTGATCCAGATACAGATCAAGATACCAGTATAAAGTACAAAATAAAAAATGATTGAATTTCTGACAAAATATAAAGTTTAATTCAAAATAAAATATCATATTTCTTCACTCTGTTTGCAGTAAAGGCTACAAGAAACTCTCTACTAGTTTTTTCCGTTAATAGAATTTGATGGTGAGCATGTATTAGCTCTAAGGTCGTATAGTTTTAAAGTGAATGAATGTATGTTTTGATCGTGCTTTTTCAATAAGAATGTTTAGAGACCAGACATGAGTTTAAGGATAATTTTATAGGGTTTTTTTAATTGGGTTTTTGCTTTGAGTAAAAGTAAAAACACCCCTTAACTTTAGCAAAAGTATATACTCTAATAAAGGTACTTTTAGGAAAGATGAGAAGTCAAAAATACCTTATTATTTAATAACACTCTACTTTAAAAAAAAAGGTATTATATGGGAAAAAAAGTTTTAAGTCGAAAGCAACCCTTTTCTTTAGTAACTCTCTAATGCGATAAGGATATTTCTAGGGAAAAAAATTATAAGTCGAAAACACTACTCACCCCTGATCTTTTACGAAGACTTCAATTTAAAAAGAACATTTAAGAAAAATAAAAAAGATTGGTCATTTTAACCTAATATGTGCTATATATATATATATATATATATATATATATATATATATATATATGGGAGCTGATCCCTTGATAGCACTAGCAAAATGGAGTATTTGCTAGCGCGATCTGGACCGTGCTAGTGCTAGCGCTAGCAAAAGCTGCTATTAAGAAGAAATTCTGCAAATCTGCTTGCCAACGCCGCTGGGAATATTTGTGAGTAGGAAGAATGGAGAAGAGTATCGTAGTTAGGGTTTTTTTGTATATATGTTATCTGTCCGCTATACTATATCACGGACAATATATTGTACTTCCAACTGTTGACGTGACAGATATGAACAAGGACTGACGGGACAGGTACTGACATGTATCAGCCTAGGGGTCGTTCGCCACACTGTGTGGCGGACGACTTTTTGTCAGGGCCCCTCACTCGTTCGCTACACAATTATAACAAGTCTTCATAAAGACGAGTGAGGGGCCCTTTTAAATTGTAGTCTTCATAAAAGATTGGGAAAAATTAGGGGTGTTTCCAGCTTGTAACCTTTTTTTACCTAAAAGTACCGTTTATGAATTATATTGTTATTAAAGATATAAGGTATTTTGACTTCCCATAAAATATCAAGTCTTGTTCCTAATAATATTTGTTTCTACTCTTGTTCAAAGGAAAATTCCTATTAAAACTCTATAAGATCATCGTTGGACTCATGCATGGTCTATGAACATTCTTACTAGAAAAAGACTATTGAAACGTGGGAACTTCCAGCATTTTCTATTTTCTGCCTTTTCCTACTTCTGCATTCCTTCTTAAAATGTCCCTTTTTCCCACAATTATAACAAGTCTTGTTCTTCTTGTTGGAGATGCCGCCAGAGTTGCCAGAGTTGTTTGTTTCAGAAATTTTCCTCTTGTTTCCACCAGAATTTTCATATGGAGAATTTTTCTGATCCACAAAGTTTACTTTTGGGTGAAAATTCACCGAAAAACTTTTATCGCGAACCGAGTTTCCTCTTCAATTCGTAAATGTTTTTGAATTTGCTCAACAGTAAAATCTTCTGTGGTATGCAAAAGTTTCTTTCTGTAACCATTCCAACTAGGAGGCAATTTAGAAATAATAGCCCCCACTTGTAATGGTTCAGAAACTTCAACCTTTAGGTCTTTCAGTTTGGAAACAAGAGTTTGCAATTGATGAACCTAATCCATAACAGATTCACTATCATTCATAGTAAATTCGAAATACTTGAGAGTGAGGAACTTATCTGCGCCTTGCTTTTCATTATTTTACTTGTTCTCCAAAGCCTTCCAGATTTTCTTGGACACTTGAACGGTGTAAACATGTCATAAAGGCGATCGAAAAGTGCATTCAGAATGTGTCCTCTATAAACTAGTTCGTCCTCTTCACGTTTCTTTCGCGCTGCTTTGGTCTTATCGGAGTCATTGTCAGTAATTTCAAAACATACTGAACCTTTAGTTCAGTGAGTAAGAACATTATCTTATCTTGCCAACGGGTGAAATTCGTTCCATCAAACCTATCCAGTTTCATAAAGTCCTGATTCATCACTTGAAAGGCCACCATTGTTGATTCTTCTGCCTTTCAAATATCGCCTTAAAATCGTTGGAGAAATAAATTGCAGAATGGAAGAAGGAAAATGTGACACCCCCAACCCTAGTGATGTCACCAGAGCCGGGTTGTCAGTTATGACTGCATTATAAACCCTGTCGATACAGAGCAATTTAAAAAAAATATCCTTGAACATACGTCAGGTTTCACAAAATCCATCCTTACAAAAAAATTTCAACGTAAAGCTCAACATGAGCACAGCGGAAATATTTACACAAAATGTCTAGTCCCCAAAATGAGCATATCGCGGTCTTACTTTTCGATCTACTGATTAAGTGCCTTCTCCTTCCCTTTCCTCGAAGTTTCCCTTACTTCGCCCTGACTGCCTGAAAACATTACAGGTAAGGAATGAGCATCGCCCAATAAAAATAATACGAGGAACAACGCAGACAGCGAAGTGATAGCCTTGGGAGATATGATAATCAATCTCAACGATATCAAGAATCCAGAATTTCAAAGGATGACACAACATCACTTCAATAGATCAAACAACATGTTTTCTTTTCTTTTAGTCAGACTGAGCGGCTTTAAGGCCCAACAGAACAACATTATCACCACATTTAATAAACTGGACTGACCGAATTGACTGACCGACTACAATGCACGTGAACACTAAATCGCCAAATTAAACATCAATAAAATATAAGCCATTAAAATCACAGTGTCATAATAAAGTCAAATGCAATGCAGACACCGACTGGACTGACTGGACTCAATCGACACGACTGACTCGACCCGCGCGCCCTACATCCTGTTTGCCGGTGATTATGCTTCGCTGGCCCTCCTTTCACATAATGTCCTGTGCTCCGGGATGTTCATCTCAGTCTCAGACAAATAAAAGAGACAACAAGCACAAGAAGGGAACTCACGAAGAGTTGTTCGTCCCCAAGCCACGCTACCGTCAAGCACATAATACAACAACTGAACGGACTAAGGGAACTGAGTTCACCCCATGTCCTCAATTCAACAAACCATTCAACAAGAAATTTCAGTCAAGTATACGACCGAGGTTCAACAAGGTAACCCAAAATCATCACTAACGCACACAAAGTAGACTAGGAAACAAGCTAGTCGAAAACCACAACGATATTTCAAGTACAAGAAGTACAGGCACAACAACCACCGATACCTTTTATTCACCATAAAACATTCATCATACTTCACCCTAACAACAATGGGTATGCCACGAGGAACAATTTCGTAGCATACAAAGAGCCGTACTATCCTTACCTGGCTGGCTTTTAGCCGACGAGCTTAATAATTTCAAACCGTCGCGAGCAGGGTCACCTATTCAAATAAGATTTTACTCGTTAGCCACTAACCATCATAATATAAAATTATTCTACTTTCATCTTATCAATTATTTACCGTGTTCTATAGCGGTCGGTTATTCCGACCTAACAGTCAGGTCTTTAACATAGCCGAGCACCACACTAGTGGTGATACCTTTCATTTAGGGATTTTCATCCCATTCCCCGCTTCTTGGTAACGTAGAATGCTCAATTAAGGCATTCGCGAAGTTCGGAGTTCGCGCGGTAAAATTACCAAAATACCCTCCGTCCAGTGGCAAATTACCAAAATGCCCCGGGGTCCACTATCGCTCCCATCACCTCAAATCAACTTCAAAACAAACTTACAGGTGTTTTACCACCCTTTCCGAACTAAAAGTCCTTCGAAAAAAGCTTTACCGTAAAAATTATCAAAATACCCCTCTCCGGTGGCAATTTATTAAAATGCCCCCCCCCCCCCCCCGAGGGTTCCCGGCACTAAACAAATCTCAAAATCACTTAAAAATGTTATATTTACCCTCCTGAATTTATTCTTAAGCTAAAAAATATTTTACAAAATTTTCGCCCGAAAATTCCGGACCGGTATCCGGACAGAGCGCTTAAAAGCCCATTCGGAAAAAAAATAGTAAACAACCTCAGAATGGCCCAAAATCTTGGGATAAGAAACTTATCAACATCCTAAGGTCCCCATGAATTGTTTTGCGCCAAATCGCACTCGTTTGATATTTTAATTACACTCTAAAGTTTCACGCTTTCTCGTAGCGGTTTACCCCTTTCCATTCCTCGGAAACATCTAAAAATTTTCCCTGATGTAGATCTCCTAATAATATTTGGGGTCTCTTTTTTGCAATTTGGCTAAATCTGGCTCTAGTTATTTTTAAACATTTATTGAAAAAATAGCTTAATTTATTTTGGTCTTTAGCGACCATTACAGTTACTGTTCAAATTTTTCCACCTACTATTTCACCTTTTTCACACCCACAATGTCTTCTTCCTTCCTCACTCACTGCTGAAACCACTACCACACACACACACACAGCTTACAAACATACACTCAATCATTTTTTAACCTCTATGCCTAACCTAACTTCACTCTAACACCACCTTTTACACAATCAAACCTATGTGCATCACAATTACACACATAGATGCAACGGATCAAGAACACACACAACTTCACCCGCGATACACACACACACACACACACACTTATGAACACACACAAACCCAGTCGCGGTCCCCTCTGCCCAGCTCCACCATAACCACCGGCCTCCCACAAACTCACATACACCCACCAATCCTCCATATTACCACCATTCACATACATAAGCTTCCAATTCCCTCTTGTGAATCCCCACCCGAATCACACCATGAACAATATACACCAACTGATACCAAATCACTAAATTTAAGATGGAATGACACCACTAAATGAGGGATTTACCCTTTGAAATTTTCACAATTGCTTCCCTTTTCCGTTTGCCCGAGCTCTATTCTCTCTCTGGCTCTTTGTTTCTATTTCTTCTTCTTCTCTTCTTTCTTCTTCTTCTTTCTTTTTCCTCTTCCTTCTTCCTTCCCTAAAGCTGCCTTCCTCTCTGTTTTCTATTTTTCTTTTCTGCTTTGTTCTCTTCTCCCTCTTCTTGTTCCCCGAAATCCAACCCATCTTTATTTTTTTAAAATGTTTACATTCACTTAGTCACCACCCTAGCATGAGGTGGCAACTAGTAAGAAGTTCTCCTTGAACACTTGGTATTTGGACATACTTTCCACAATTTATGAATTGACCCCCAATAGTTTTCATATTTATAAAATGACCCCTAAACTTTATGTAATTAACTTTCTGCCCCTCTAAATTAGGAAAATTCCACTTTGACCCCAAAGCTACTGACACCTCTTCCCACTTCCCGCCACTTAACTAACGCCAAAAGGACGTTACTCGATAAAATAATTCATATTAATTAATTAACTTAGTGTTAAATAATTTTTTTGATACGTTCAGGGTATCATAGAAAAATGAAAATTATATGGCTTGAGGCGCGTCTAAAGACACTGTTTTTGTGGCGATATTTGCCTCCACTCGATCCGAGTTTGTTATCGGGTTAATGGCAAATCACCTCCAGGATTACTCGAGCCAACAATCTGCAAATAGCAATTCTGAAGATTCATTTCAAAATTGCTCCTCAAAATTGTGTATAAAACTGAAAAAATTGAGATTCGGAAGTTTGAATGCTAAGTTGCAGTTATTCTGAAATTTCAGAATCTTATATATGGACTTAACAGCCATCCCTTCATGAAGGGACACAACCAATTAGAAATAATTGTTATTTCTGATGCCTTTTCGGAATTACTTTCAAAGTTACTAAAGTGTCTCTAAAAATAAATGATTGAAAAATAATTCTAAAAATTGGTCAAATATGAGCTGTTAGATCCTATATAAATCAGCACGCTAAACGCGTTCACGGCAAGTGTGCTAAGTGCGCCCACTAAAGCGCACACAATGCGCCACATGCTAGCACGCACGCGTGTGCAGTACCCCGTACAATAGCATTCCCAATCTTCCCTCCAAAATATCTCAAAATAATTCAAATGATATGTATCATGTGTTTGCTTATAAGGAGAGAGAAAGTTCATTTTTCTCTCTAATGTGAGACAAAGAACAAGACCTTTTGAGTCTTGAACTTCACTTACAAATCTACTACTTACACCAACAGGTAAGACAATACGCAACTATACATTATTGCACAATGTTTGTACACCCTTTTTTTTGGAAAAATTTTTGCTCCTGACCTGGTAGCAGGTTTCCTTCTACCCTCCATCATGGCAGCCTTTCATTGGCCCATGTGTTTACCAGCATGCCCTTTCACGTGACCCATTTTCCTTCAGTTAACGGAAGGGTGCCGTCATGCAATCTCTCTAAAAATGATAAAAGCTAATTTAGGGAAAGACTTTAATCTAGTTTGGTACTCCCCCCCTCCCCTCAAAACTTCAGTTTCATATTTCTAAAAGCAAGGTCTAAAGCTTGTTCTATTAACTAAACAAACCTGCATGACGACACCATTTCGTTAACTAAAGGAAAATGCCCGGTGATGATTGCAACTTCGTGGGGCAAGCGTTGGATTATCAGATTGCTAATATTGTAGTATGGAGCTCAGAAGGCCTGCTGCAACATATTACATCTTGATTCTTCTGTTGGGTGTTTAAAGTATTGGTTGCAATTGCAACTTCCTTCTGAATTCAGACTTTTTGTCTCTATGCTTCACAACGGAAGAGACATACTAAATCCCTAAGAATAAAGAGAAAGAAACTTCTCCTGCTTTCGCACTAGTAGGATCGCAGGTGCTGTGGTTAGAAGCAAAAATGTAACTCCAAGGAGTCCCACAGAAAAGGTCATGGTTCCAAGTACTTTCGGGCATCATTTTCTTCCACATCATGATAGCTTTAGGTCATCCTATAGGAATATGTTGGTTGTTTCCAAGTTGCCCATGCATCTTTGACAAGTACTATCATTCATAATGTTCTAGCCATCCTTATTCTATTGGATAATAATCTGTCTTGAAGGATTAGCCAGATTAGCAGCATGATCTTTTTTGGAACATCTAGTTTCCAGATCCAGCTCCAACTATCATTTTTCTAACTGCTGTCGGTAGGGACATTGGCAACCAATTCAGAAGCACCAGCCATAAGGCATTTTCCATCAATGTTTTATTTCAAAAGATAGATTTGATGGGGCAAGCGATTTTCAAAATGTGTGTAAAATAGCGAATAGAAGGGAACAAGCTTCCTTCTGCCACCTGGCCTTTCTTCTGTTTTTTGGGAAAAGTATAAACTCGTACCAGACACCGAATAGTAGTTACATCAATGTGCTCTTTCACTTGCCTCCCAAATGGGTTTTTCTGGCCGTTAGTTATACCAAGGAAAAAGTCCACAATAACTAGATTATGCAGTGAACCTCTTGGTGATTATATAAACTGATATTTGATAGCTCATATAGAGGAGTAAAAAACTGATGAATCTAATTTCTTTTCAAAACCTATGAAGGAGTAAAAACTCGATAGTAATTTAAATAGTAGAAATCTTTCAACCGAGGGATACAAGTTTGTTCAGTTAACGGAACAAGCTTTAGACCTTGATTTTAGGAACATGAAACTGAAGTTTGTTTGGAGGAAGAAGATGGGAAAAAGGGAGGAAGAAGACGGGAAAAGGAAGGGGAGAGAGAGAGAGAGAGAACCTACCAAATCTGATTGAAGTCTTTCTCTAAATCACCTCCAATCAGCCGCATTTTAAGAGAGATCGCATGATGGCACCATTCCGTTAGCAGAAGGAAAATGGATCACATGCAAGTGCATGCTGGCAGACACATGGGCCAATGAGAGGCTGCCACGTAGGAGGGTAGAAGGAGAAACTTGCTACCAGGTCAGGAGCAAAAAAATTTCTTTTTTTTTTACGTTAATCAAGAAAATGATGATATTAATATGCGAACCAAGTTACAAGAATAGCCAAACTACTTTCCTGGAATGCTACAGAAAATTCATCTTCTTAATTACACGAGTAGCTAAGCTACTTATCAAGAAGACCAAATAAACTTACACTAAAACAATACAAGTAACATCAAGTAACTCACCTTGATGGATTTTTTTTAAATACATGAAAAAAAATTCTAATCTAAGGCCTCCCTTTAAAGTCAAAAAAGCAACCTTGTTCCTGTGTCCAAAGCTATAGCTTCTCTGCCCAACACCCACTTCCAGGACTTGGAAGATACTCCAAGTCATCTTCTTAGGATTCACTCTCCAGTTGAGGTCGTGAGAACCACTTCTGGTATCTCCAACCAGCATCTGAATCACAGCAAATCCTGCTGTGCAAAATCTAGCGATGTCTAAAATGATGCTGCTAATGCGGTAGCGTAGGAAGCCACCACCTCAACCATAGCCACAAACAAATGTCAAAACAATAAGGGAAATAGCCCCTCCAGAGATTCAATACCAAAAGAGATCCAAGGGAGAAACCACCATTGGGACAAGTATGGTGGCCCCAAGAATTCAACAGAAAAACTCAGAGTACAACCATGCATAATATCAACAAAAAAATTAAGAAGCAAAACTGCCAAAACCAACTAAAATGACTAAAAAACAAATAAGGCAATAGCTTTACCCATCACCCCACCCCTCACCTCCCCAAACCCCCCTTCCCCGCGGAAAACCCCCTAAGTAACGAAGCAAAGAAGAAGGGAAGTAGGATAAAACTTGGACAAAGGAAAGGAAGGAAAGAGAGAAATACGGTTGTGTGAGAGTTTCTTGTTGAATCATCCCAACCCACTTGTCCGCAAGAAAAACTAAAAAGCCCTTAGATATGAGATTTTGGTAGTGTTGTGGATGAAATTCAGAACTCGTTAAGGAATAGACCTGCACAGCAAAAACAACACTGGTGACTCGCCGGATGGATTTCCGGCGAGAAATCTCCGATGCTTAAGTCAAAATAAGCTCAAGCAAGATTTAGCGTAAGCTCTTATTCAAAATGATTTACCCCCCATCATCTTTCTCTCTTCTTTTTATAGAGTCCTTTACCTAGTGGGTAGTTATTTCCCTTTAATTTGGGGGTTACTAGGTTCATGGGAGGTTACTTTCATTAACGGGTAGTTAATACTACTAAGAGGGGAGTTATCACTATAATGGTAGGCGGTTAAGGCATCCCACTTCCCAATTAGTGTTTTGACAGTTTTGGTATGACAAGATGGTGACACGTGGCACCATCTCGTGGGTGATATTTTTCTCCTACATCAGGTAGGATATGAGAATAGAGGCGTCAGTGACAAGAGGGTGTGACGGAGTGGTGACAGTGGGGTGGTAGGAGAGAACTAGGTGGGGAGAAGGCTAGAAGCAGAGGGAAGAGAGGGAGGTTAGAGGGGCAGAGAGGAGAAAGAACACCCCCTCTCTCCCCCGCACAGCCGGTAGCTGATTTTAGAGGTTTAGGCTGGTTCTTAGAGAGAGGAAGTAGAGATAAGGTAGAGCTCAGTTAGGGCTTTTCCTAAGAGACCCAACCAAGTTGTTCATGAACTGCTCATGGTTCGTTTCCAAAAGAACTCGTTCATGTTCGTTTGTATTATATACGAACCGAACATGAACAAAATATTAGAGCTCGTTTATTAAACGAGCCGAGCATGAACATTCCAAGTGTTCATGAATGTGTTCATAAAGAGCTCATCTAAATAATAACTTAATTATAATATGTTCCAAATCCAAAAGTCATATAATTTAATTATAGTATAAATTAGTTTAAACGTGGAAGTCCTAATATCAGTTAGACAATTGGATCAAGTAAGGTGTAGTTCTGGTTTGGAAATAATATTTTTGAATGAGAACACAAGTTTTCAAGTTCGAGTTCGTTTCGTATAAATAAACAAAATAACTCGAATCGAACACAAGTTTTGTAAAATAAACTGCGAAAAAGTTCAAACAAAAATTTGAAGATTAAACAAACAGGAACACGAACATGACCTAAAACTAAACAAACGAGTTTGAACATACCTCTGTTCGGTTCGTATATAGTCCTACCGATATGTAGCCCACTCCCAACTCCATGTCCACCACCCACGGCCTCCACCAATCACCAAACCTGCCGCCACCTGCTTTTTCAACTGTTGCAGCCACCTCCTATTTGAAAATCGTCGTCACCTTAGCCACCATTACAGAGACCCATCACACCATTAATTTTTGCCTAGATCCCATTAGAGCCATCAACTTCTACCCTAGATCCCACTATAACCATCAATTTCTACCATAGATGAAGCCTGGACCCCTTCTTCCTCAATTTGATCACAATCAACCCTAGATCCCCAATTTTTGACCTGATATTTCAAAAATGTCTTCCTGAGTTCAGCCGTTTGCCTGAAATTTGGTCAAAATATGGTCGAAGGCTGATCAGTGCCACACTAATAAAAGTTTGGGGTGATAGATAGCTGAAAATAACTTTGTGGTGTAGAGAGCTACCACAAGCAAACTTAGCGGCACCCAGTGCAACTGACCCTCCTCCAAAATATGGTGTCTCGGGTTTTCTTGAGAAAGAAACTAAAGAGAAGACCGAGAAAAAAAGGGATTAAATTAGAGAAGTCATTTCTTACATTGTACCCCTCCATTATACAGAATGTTAGCCCTATCGTTTGATAACCTAGGCTTATATCTAGTATTGATGATAAATTGATTATATTTTAATGTGTACTTTGAATGGATTTTTAGTAGGTATAGACATACACACACATGAAGATATATTTAGAAGCTGGATATGTGGATTGAAATCAAACGAGCTTAAAACTATAGTGAACATGTTATAAAAGCTTTATCAAATCCAATGTTAAAGAACAATAAATAATGCATTGACTAAATTACTTTCAATTATGATTATTCTTTACTACTATGTAACGAGCCTTTGTTTCATACTTAGATTGATGACTATGGCCTAAAAAGACCTCAGGACATCTTGTGCGTTGCATATGAGTTCATAACCTTTCACACAAGTGTGTTTCTTGAAAATAATAAACTTTGGAGCTTATTCAAATTTTCTCAAAAACGTTTTTGACTGCAATACAGTCGATTGTATTCGTCCAATTGGCACATTTAATGACTATAACGATTGTATTTCATATCTACCTGATATAAATATTTTGGGGCTTCATCATACACCATGACAACTACATTCTATGCCTCCATTCATTAGAGAAATATCAAGACGGTAGATTAAACTTTTCTCTCTTTGCCTTCATATTTTACATCATTTAAGAGAGCATCTTTGTGAGCAATTCTTTGATTGAGAGTGAGCATTCTTCAAGTCATTAATTCACTCATCTCTTTATTATACTAGAGTTTCACTTGTACTCATTTTCTTTCAATCAGGGTTTTATACACAATTGATCTTTGTAAATTATGATCAAGGCTTGGGTTTGTCAAGTCTTGCGTGAGCTTTGTGGCTTCAAGGCTTGTGCTTGGTGTGGGGATATCACCAACTACTGCAAGGGTTTTGATCTTGACCCAGAAGAAGATTATTGCTAGTGGATTATAGTACTCTTGCAAGGGACTTCCTTGAAGATGTGGATGTAGGCTTAAGGGTAGTTCAAGCTGATACATTTAAATGTCCTTGTCAAGTATATCTAACTCGATCTCTTTACTTATTGTTCTATAATTTCTTGATATTGTGTAGTTAGCATCTTCACTAAAATATTGCTTAGTTTGATTAAGTTTCATTGTGTTTAGTTTAAATTTCTCATTAATCTTCAAAAATCCTATTCAAGCCCAGTGCCCCCCCCCCTCCCCCCGGGGGGGGGGATTCTTTTATAAGTTTCACAGAGTATTCGAATAACCCCACTCTATTAGATAAATGTGCATTAAACTTCCTCTCAGAATTCAAAATTGAGCACATTAGACAATACAGTTGCAAAGTTAATAAAATTCATAAGTATCCTCACAAATCCTTTTTATATACTTTTAATAAACGAGCATGATTGCTTGCTCTCTATCAAACTATCCCGCATTATCCATGCTTCGAGCATCTCTTCCTTTTCAAATAGGACCCAATTATTTTCTCTACAATAGATTATGATGAAAGGAAGTTGGTTCCCAGCATATGGTGGGACAGAACATGGATTGAAGCAAGGGCCGAGACGAAGGTAACCTATATAGAGCCTGAAGAGTGGAAGTGTTGCAGCTTAGAAGGCGCAGAGTGACTACATGAGTGACAATCGCACGTCCAGTGCTGAGGTCCATATGTCAGGTCTAGAGTCAAGGTTCTTTCTCTGTGTAGAATTACCTCTGAAGTTTCTAAAGTGAGAAAATTAAATTGTCAAGTGTCATCAAATGAATTCCCAAGCCTAATAATATAAAGCTAAACTTACCTAGTCATCAGGTGACACATGGTGCTCCTAAAGGTGCCACCTCGTCAAGGGCCAGTCATACGTCAGTGTTTTGTCATATCGTTGAATTGACATACTCATTCCCTTTCTTGCACAACAGCTTCGCTTTGTCTTTCTATGAAGAATGACTCACACAATGTCGAATGGTCAGAGAATGCCCTAAATCTGGCCACCAGTCCACTACGCTTGTTAAGTCTCACAAAGGCATCGAAAGACGCAAGGAACTTGACAGTGGCAAAAAATATCCGCATTGTGTCCTAGTGCCGGAGCACTCTGAGGTAGTGCCCCCGTGGAGTTGCCTACTCGATTGGCTGGTGTAGTGTCCCGAAGGAGTCACCTAGCTGACATATTGAGATAGTATCCCAGAGAGAGTCACCACCCAATGGGCTAGGATAGTGTCCCGGAGAAGTCATCTACCTGGAAAAAGAAGGTCCTCTTACTGGAGCACTTAAAGCTCCCTGAGGTAGTTTTGCGGAGGAGTTGCCTACCTTGATGGATGCTACAAACTCTGAAGACCGGTTTGAATCGTGTTTCATGACCAAGGCGAGGTATGTATGATGTGGTGAAAAGATAGGGCAACAAGGGGCGGTAGCAACGGGAAAGAAGGAGCATACTGAGCACGTCGACTCTTTGGAAAGAAGTTTTTTTTATATAATTTTATAATTTTGTTACTTTGGTGCCCCTTTGAGAATTTATAATCTTTGAGAACCTATTTGAAGCCGATATTCTTTATCCAAAATTTAATAGTTATTCTTATAGGAATACTATATAGAAAATACAACACTCCTATTTTTTCACTTTTGCAGCTATTGATTTATAGTAAAACACTTTTACTCCTTTTCGGGATACTCCACTTATTTTACTTGAAAGCAATTATAAGCTTCATCTTCGTCTCTTTTTGGGTCAAACACATCATGACAGCTTCAAAGCTTGGTACCCACCTCATACAAGATCTCTGACCTTGCCACTCACTCTGTGCACGAGTAGGATGGATGCCAGAGCAAGTCTTCATGTATGGTGTGGCACGTGCACGCGAGGGATGTATGCAGTGCGGGGCATGTTTAATGGAGATGGCACACATGCATGGTTAATGACTGTTGTGCCGGTACAAACAACATGGAGGTAGCACCGGGGTGCCTCTGATAGACATAGTGTTGGGGGAAGTACTATGAAGAAGACAACACTCAGACATGGTTAGGCATCATGTTATGGGGGTGCAATGATAGACATAGTGCCTGAGGCACGTAGCATAGAGCTGGTGCTTAAGCGCTGCTAGGCACCACGATGCAAGTGCGTGACAATGGTTTTCATAAAACACAGAGTTTATTGGCTAAGAATGGAGGACTTCACTTAGTGTTACTTGGATGGTCTTAGTAGAGGAGGTCAATGTAGAGGTACCAAGGTAAGGGGAAAATTCTAAAGGAAAATGACAAAAATGAGAGAGGGGTGGAGATTGCCAAGGAGGATAAAAGACCCCTCTCTTAAAAGAAGTGTGAAGAAGCTCACAGAGGGAAAAAAGAGCCCCTCAAGGAGAAGAGAAGAAGACACCAAAGAGTGGGGCACTTACGCCAACCCCATTAAGGGGAAGACCTCAGTCTGACCCCTAACGAAGGCCTCGTGTCGACCCTCAAAGGTGAAGGCCTCAGGTTGACCCCCCCCCCCCCCCCCCCCCATAAAGAAAAGACCTCGGGCCAACTCTTCAAATGAGAAGACTTGGAGCCGAGTCGAGCCAAAGAGAGGGTAGTCACGACCTCTTTTTTAAGGGGAAGGTGTTGATATCAACACTTGAGAGCGATTTTTTGAATAAAATGGTGCAGCACGTGACTTAGAGCGTGCGCCCCGGGTTGATCGGGTTGGAATCTTAGAACTTTGACCATCGAGTCTTCACTGACGCGTCTCAAATTGCAGGACCAACGAGCGGTCAATCGGTGTAGCCAAGACAGGTTAAGAACATAACCTATTTCATAAATTTTAGATTTAACCATATGCTTTAATCGTCAACAAACAAAACTAGTTCTACTATGATTCCCATTCCACAAATGTTTTATCTGGACATGTGTTTAGGTCTGAATTTAGGGGATGAACAAGATGAAATGCTAGTTATTTTGGGGTTGTAAAGAGATTGTGGTGGTTGGTGGTGGTGATGGGATTGCTGTATTTGATGGTTCATGATAACGGGTTTGGGGGTTGATAGCTACAACAAGGTTGGCTTTTATCAGAGAACACTTTGATGACACTCAAGTTCGAAGGCGGCACTTGTGTGAGCCGTTGATCTCTACCAAAGCCTCAATCTAGGTATATCCACCAACAATGCATCACCCCAACACAACTAACCTGAACCGCGCACCACTCCAACACCACCACCAAAATCTCGTTCACGCACAAAGTCACGCACTCACACAGATGTATTTAACACACACACACACACACACAGATCTTCAAAATTCATATTCCAATATCACTAAAACTACTTAGTAAACAAGCCCTTTTTCTAGATGATCCTCCTCATTTGTCATTTTATATCTGTAGTCATTATTGATAATTCATAAAGGGCAAGGAGAATATAAAAGAAAAGAAGGGGGAAGAAATACGATGGGTTAGGGGGGAGAGAGAGAAATGGGAAGAGAGATGCAAATATAATGTATATTTTTAAAGATGCAAGGGTAAATATGGCATTTTTAGAATACAAAAAGGTCATGTCAGCGAAAACCGTTAGTTAATGCCAAAGAATCCTAACATTTGAGGAATCTAATATAATATTTTTATATTTTCAATACGGGTGTCCACTTTGTCGAAACGCAGTATTTGCCTATACTTTATCCCCAAGCTCAGATTTTTTTTTTCGATTTTGCTTCCATATTCCTATTTAAGTTGATTGTTGTTTGCGGGTCATGTTGAAATATTAGTGGCGGCTGAAGGTGTATGGTCATGGCTAGATATTTTTAGCGGTAGTAGTAACTTCAAACTAATAGGGTAGTTCTCAGTAGTTGAAGGAGATTTAGTACACTTTTCTTGTTCCTATTTAAGTATTGTCTATGACATCTTCACGCACGTAGAAAGTTGGACGTTTCTTGTTTTTAGAAGTTGAAGGAGATTTAGTGCACTTTTTAATAGTCGTTGTGTAATTAGCATATCATAAATATTACTCTCTCCGTCCCTAAAAAACTGATCATATTTTCTTTTTAGGCCGTCCCACAAAAATTGATCACTTCTAAATTAGGAAAGATTCTGTAGGTATTTTTACATATTTACACTTTTTATACTTTTTTTATTCTATTTCTCTCACCATATTTAGTTCTCTACCAACTCATTTTCTCTCTCCTAACCCACCACTTTACACTTTTTTTATTTTATTTCTCTCTCGACATTTAACACTCTACCAACTAATTTTTTCTCTCATGGCCCATTCTCTTTCCCCCTATCTCTAAAGGGTAAAATGGGAAAGACACACAATATATAACCTAAATCTTTAATATACGTGCAAACTCAAATAGATCACTTTTTAAGGGACGGGGGGAGTATAATAAAGGTGACTGAACTGCATATTTATGTGCTATGTCTTAAAAAGGCCAAAATCCAATAGAAATAAATTAGAGACCGAAAGGGTATGGCAGGTGCCTAACTCCTTTCCGCTGTATAACTTAATCTTTTGAACCATTTCCTTTAATTCTATAGATTAGTAGTCCTTTGGACACTTTTAGAGACATTTTCAATTTTTTTTATTTTTTTACACTTAATAAAATAAGATGGTGACTCCTAAAATCCTTCCAAAAGTTCTTCCGAGGAGGTTCGCGACAACAATCCTATTCGTAATGATTATAATTAGTGTTGAAGGAAGATCCTTCAGCTTAGGCCTCTTGTTAAGCCTTATACAGTTTAATTAAAGGTGCATCCGCCCTTAAGGTGCAAAGGTCCCTTGAGCTAAGATGCAAGACGAAGGCGCACTCATTTTGAAGTGTAGCACAAAATCCAAATAAATAAAGTCAGTGCATTAAATTAATAAAATCACGTAAATAGAAATCAGAACATGGCAATTTAACAAACTTTCAGAATTAGAAAAAGTTTAAATTCCAGAACATGACAATTTAGCATTCCGAAAATGCAACGAATCAAACTTCATGAAGTAACTTTCACAGCATTAAAACTTCATGAAGTAACTTTCACAGCATTAAGAGATTTATCAAGCAATTGCAATCACATTTTTGTACGTACGCACTCTAGACTTGTAACATTCCAAAAGGCATATTGCAACCTTATATGATTACGACGAATGGGGTAGACAATTAGAAGAAAGAAACAATTTGAAAAGATTCTCAGCAAATCTTATTCACCACAGAACCTCATGTATAGGCCAAACAAGAGTTTTAAAAACATCACGCTGCGTATGGAAAAATAGATATCCTTGAGTTACAAAATGCACCACTAACTTCAAGCAATATTGCACAGGCCAAAAATAACACCCACAAAGTAGCCTGTTTTGGTGAAACTGCTATAAGTGCAACAATTAAAGAGTGTGAGAGCAAACAATATGATTAGAATCACAAGAACAAACTATAATCCACGTCAAATCAACACCTATTTACAAACATACAGATAAGCATGACTGCTTATTACACAGCGAGAGAGAGAGAGAGATGGAAGTACGAATACATATAGGTAAATGGACTGATGTGGAAATGCGTGCATGTGTTTGTGTGTGTGTGAGAGATAAAGGGGGGATAAAACTGGTGGTGGAGCAATAGCCTGTGGCAAGTGGAGTAGCAGCAGTGGTGACGGGGCAAATCAAGCAAGTGTGCGTGTGTGTGACAGACAGAGATTGACATAGATGGATGTGTGTGTTGTGTGTGTGTGTGAGAGAGAGAGAGAGAGAGAAATCTGGTGGTTGTCGGCGACAACTCGAGCAACAGCGGTGACATGTGAAGTAGTGGCCGTCGACGATTGGAACAGCAGCCGGCCGACAAGTGAAGCAATAACAGCAAGAGGGAGCTACAGTGGCGACGGGACAAGGCAGCGAACAATCGAACTGGGTTTTATGTTAGAAATTAATCTGATAATATACAGAACATCGAAGGTCGAAATATTCCTACAATATCATCAATAAATGGCTTAGAGTTTTTAAGCTTTTGTTGGTGCTAACACCATCACCGTGGCCTTGCACTTGGGCCTACAAGGGGCGTGCCTCTTCGAAGGCTTTGCGCCTAGCCCTAGGTAAAAAGCGAAGGTGAGGCGCACACCCCTCACTGGGCTATGCCTTGTGCCTAGGCGTGCGCTGTTCTAATAACACCAGCCTTACATCAAGCATTATGTGGCAATGGCCATCTTTTTCCCTTTAGAACGATTATTGGTTTTCAGTTGATCCCTTAATGAATATATATATATATATATATATATATATATATATATATATGGTGCTAGAGTGATCTATGATGCATCTAGTCACATCAATGCTAAGCTTCACTCTATCATACTACATAATCAGTGGCATTGACCATTGTAATGTCCTGAATTTTGGGAGCTGTTTAAAATAGTCATTCGTGACCCAAAAAATTATTGGGCGTTAATTTTAAACAATGCTCGGGTATTAGTACAGTATGGGAGCTTAAAACAATTTTTGGGCAAAAATATAATTTTTGGAAATTTGGAGGCATTTTTTGTATTTTAAAAAATTATGGGGGCATAAATGTAAATTGATGTTTTTAATGATTAAAAATATAAAAATGAGTGATAATATATGTTTTAGAGACATTTAGCTAAATTAATAAATATTAGACTATTTTTGGGGCTTAATTGTAATTACATAAGATTTGGGGTCTATTTTGCAATTATGAAAGTTTTAGGGGTTAATTTGCAATTCTTAAAAATTTGTACCTAGGTGTCAGAATCTTAGAAAAAATTATCTAGATTGGTGCTACCTCCTACTATGTGATATGATGACTAATGGGATTTTATATTAAACAAATGTATTGGATAAGATTTAAACAAAAGAAATATAAAAGAAATTCGGAAAATTAAAACAAGAAACAAAACAAAGAACAGAACCAGAGAAAGAAAGAAAGAAATAGATAAGAGAAAACAGGGGGTCTCGCGTATAAGAGAAAGGGAAAAAAGAGAAGAAGAAGGAAAGGAAAAGAAGGAAAGAGACGAAAGAAAGAGGAAGAAAGAGGAGAAAAATAAGAAAGGAAATAGGGAGAAGAAGTTCAACAGAGGGGAAAGGAAGAGAAGAGGAGGACTAAAGAAAGAGGAGAAGAAGAAAAGCAAAATTAAGAGAATCCTAAAGGTAATTTTCTTTTTTATTTAGGGTAATGTTTATTGTGAATTTATTGAGTATATGTGTATCTTCAGGGAGAGTGTGTATTGCTATGAGTATGTGTGTTTTGGGTGTGGGTTGTGTGTGTGAGTATGTGTATATAAGATGCATAGGTGTGTGTTTTGTTGGTGTACTAGTGTATATGTAAGTGTGTATATGTGTTTGTGGGTAAAGGGAAGGGGAGGAGTGTGTCACTGAAGTGGAGTTTGTGTGTGTATGTAATTGGAAGAGGTGGGCTGCCAAACAGAGACGGTGAACAGTGATTACAGCTAGGTTTCAATTATTGGAATTCAAAAGTGTCGTTAAAGATACATTTATCCCAACAGTTCTTTATGAATTTTTAAAATATGTTTAGAGATCTATTTCGACAAAGTCAGAAATAGTGATCCTAGTTATTTTTAAGACACGTACGCTCTGAAATTGTTTGGGAATTTTTGGTGTCTGCAAAAAGCGTTAAATTAGAGTATCGATCAAATAAGTTCTGGATTTATTTAGCATAGCAAAGCAAACTTTTTTAATCTGAAAATTTTATGGAAACCTTATTCTACTAATATGTTTCATATTCTAAAATTTCAGGTTATTCTGAGGCCGATAGGTATTTTTTTCGAAACTAGCCTTTTAGCGCTCGGTCCGGACACTAATTCGGAATTTTAGGACGAAAATTCTTTAAAATACTTTTTAGGCCAAAAATGATACCAGGATGCTTAAAATATCATTTTTAGGATTTCTTTTGGGATTTTTCAGGTGCCGGAAACCCACAAGGGCATTTTGATAATTTGCCACCCCGAAGGGGTATTTTGGTAATTTGACCTAAGAAAGGTATTTTTGTGTAAATTGACATACAATAGGGCTATTTGGGTGATTCTACTTACGGGAAGGCCGTTTGGGTGATTTAAGTCCGAGAGGGCATTTTTGGTAATTTTATGTTCAGGGGCATTTTGGTAATTTTACATACGCGGTGAAGGAGGTTCATTTTATGATCATGTGTGAGTCCGAATTAAGTTATAATATTATTCTGTAGACTATTATCTGATGATTTGATCATCTCATCTAGGTTAAAATTAAAGACTTTCAGTTAGGATAAGTTAGCTGCGGATCCAGGTAAGGGATTTTATCTGAATCTTGGGTAAGGATTTTTGTCCAAGCCCTTATTCTGATAACTCATACTCGTAAGTACTCATTTGATCTATTTATAACTAATGCCGAACTCTGAATTATGTACTGTTATTAGCATGTTATTGCCTAGAAAATCCTAATGTTGAACCTGAATCGATTATTTGAAAATCTTGTGATGCTCGCCTGTTATTGCATACCGAGTAAATTGATAATTGTTTGTATCCGTTCTTCTGAATTGTTGTGCTTAAATTCAATAATTATTCGCAATGTTTTTTGCTGTTTATTTGTGATTTTTCTTCTAAAAATTCCGATTTATCTTGAAAATTCTGAATGCTGATTTATGTCACTGTGATTATTGTTATTGGAATCCGAATTGATTTCGGTGATTGAGCTTACATTAAAGCTCATTGATATTGTTGATTTTCTGCGTTGACCTGTGTTTTCGTTCTGTGGGAAGGCGTAATAAGGCTGGTCTGAATCCTGCAGGAAAAGCAGGCTAGTACTCAAGTTGACTAGTATTTTGGTACATCATGCATGTGTACACTTCTGTGCTTTGCCCAAAAAGCATAGCGACCGCCCAGGATCAACGTTGATTTTTTATTTTCTATGTTCTGTATATTGCCGTGATTGCTACGGTAAGGACTGGAAAGCATTCTCTGAAATAATTTGTGCTTGAGTGAAATCCCTTGAAAAATCCAGTGTATTAACTGTCTCAGATGATCTGTGTACGTTTTGAAATCTTTTGGAAAACCATCATTGTATCTCGGAATTTATGACTTTAAAAAGGATCTCTTGTTGATTATTTTGGGACCCATTATGATTGTATTTGGCGATTTTGGTATCTTATTTATGATGAATTTTGATCTTATTTGGAAATCATTGAGTTGTGACCATTTGAATTATTCTGGAAATCTCCATTAGTTGGATTCTTAGAATCATCTTGTAATTGTTTTGTTGGTCCTTGAACGACCTTACTGAGCTCTCAAAAGCTCACCCTTCGTTTGACTCCCTTTTACAGGTGATGATAAGCTGCAGCAAGTTCGGGAATAGGTTAGAGTCTGTGTGAGGTTTTAGCAAGCCCGCCACTATAGTGTAGTGTGACCCCTGCGCGGGTCTGTACTATCGATTCATATTACCAGGTTATTGAGAACCTAGGTTTTAATAGTTAAGTTTGAATTGTTATGGAAATCTTTTATTTTAAGGAATTTGGATCGGTGTTGGATCGGATGCTTTAAAGTATGTGTTTGTGAACAGATTTGACAGGTTTGATGTGATCCGGTCAATTAACGACCTTGGAGTTTGGGGCGGAAGAGCTCCAGATTTCTGGGGCGTTACAGCCAAGAGCAGTTATTTGCTTTAAAAACTATTATTATTCTCTAACCTAATGAAGATGAATAACACAATGGTCTGGGCCCTAACCCCTTTTGTGAGTTCACTTTTTCTTTTTCTAAATCTATGTGGGAGGTACGATACTAAGACAACGCAAACCTCAAGCCCCCTGGTGCAAAGTTATCTGGCAAGACATAAGTCCTACAAGATTTCAACACCACCAGGAATTGAAAATAAATTGAAAATGTTGGACATTATAACAGAGGATACTTATCTCTTTTGTCAACACCACCACGAATTCCTCAATCATCTATTCTTAACATGCTCATATTCCTCTGTTGTCTTTTAAAAACTATTCGCATTCCTAACCAGCTTATTGAGAGAAATAGATATGCTGTATTTTTCATATTACATTTCTTCATTCCTTGTCTGATGATTTATACATGGAATGTTGATGGTTTATACATGGAATGTACATGATAGTTGAGAGAAAAGTGGAGAGATAAATGTACAACTGTTACACTGTGAAAATAATTAGATATGAGTTTTAAATTGAAAGAAGATTGCTGCAATTTAGGTGGATAGAGAGTTATCCACGGTGTGCAAGAGTGTTGCTTGCATGGCAAGCTACTTCTCCTTAATATGCCCCCGTAAGATTGAGGCGCTTTTGGTAACTCCAATCTTGGACCTTGTAGCTAGTGCAATTGAGGCTGAGGGATAGACTCAGTGAGAATGTGGGTGAGTTGGTCCTTGGATTTGACATGATGAACATGTAGAGAGCCATTTTGTGATGCATTCCCGTACAAAGTAATAATCCAAAGCTATGTGTTTTCATTCGGGAGTGAAAGACGGGACTGGCACAGAGGTAGTGGTACCTATTTTGGGCAAAAGAGGGCAGCAAGTTTTGGAAAGGTGAGACCAAGTTCATGCAGAATATTAGTAACCCATAGTATGTCGATGATGGCTTTGTATTTGGCTTCCGAGGGTGATCGAAAGACTGATGTTTAACGGGTTGATTTTTAGGAGATTAGATTGGAGCCAAGGTAGAGAACGTAACCGCTGGTAAAGTGCCCATTGTCACGATCTCTACCCCAGTCAGAGTTAGTAAAGGCCTGATGGGTGAGAGGAACGCCGCGGCATAGGTAAAGACCATGATGAATAGTGGCCTTCAGGTAACGGATTACGAATTTAAGAGCAGTCTAATGATGTTTAGTTGGGGAGTGCATGAATTGAGAGCGACGATTTACTGCAATGCAAACATCAATTCAGGTGATAGAGAGATATTGTAGGACTTCGACGAGTTTTTGACACGGTATAGGATCAACATGGGAGGAGCCATCCTGAAGGGTGAGAGTAGATGTTGTGAAAATAGGGGTGTTAACCTCTTTGGCGCCTGTCATAGAGAAAGTGTCAAGAAGATCATTGATGTGGCAATGTTGAGAGAGAAATAGTCTTTCGGTTGTGTTGATGATTTCGACACCCAAAAATTGATGAAGGGGACTGAGATCTTTGTGCAGAACCGATGATCCAGAGTCTTGACAAAGGAACCCTAAAAAGTAGTGTTGTTGCCGATAAGTATTATGTCATCCACGTAGACTAGGAAGTATGCAATAACATCATCATTGTTGTAGATGAATAGGGAGGCATCAGTAATAGGTTTTGTGAAACCAACTTGAAGAAGATGGGCCTTGAGTTCTTGATAACAAGGACGAGGTACTTGCTTGAGGCCTTAGAGGGCTTTTCAGAGCTTGCACACATGACGCGGCATGGTGGAGTGAAAGAACCGATGAGGTTGAGTCGTGTATACTTCGTCATGAAGAGTATCGTGGAGAAAGGCATTGTTAATGTCAAGTTGTCAGAGCGGCCAGTTTTGTGAGAGTGTAAGACATAGAATGATGTGAATGGTGGCGGGTTTGGTGAGAGGACTGAAGATGTCGGCATAATCAAGGCAGGGTATTAATGAAAGCCTTTTGCCACGAGGCCAGCTTTGTATTTACCAATAGTACTGTGGGGATTACGTTTAATGCAAAAAAAATCCATTTGTAACTGATGATATTTTGGTCAGTTTTAGGAACAAGATCCCAGGTTCCATTTCGGTATACGGTATCAAATACTTCAAACATGGCATGACGCCAGTTGAGATCAGTTAAGGATTGTGAAAGGGAGGTGGGCTCGTGCAAGGGGGAAATGATGTGTCGTAGTGTGATTAATAAATTTAGGATTGAAATATTTAGGGTTTAGGTGACGGGTTCGAGTAGGGCATGAGGTTGATAAGTGAGAAGGAGGGGGAAGATAGGGAGACTGGATAGGATACAAATGAGTAGGCGTTAGAGGTAGGTGGGCTGATGTGGTTGATGTAATTGGTGTGGGTGAGGATAAAGAGAAATATGGTTGGAGTGATACAGGCAGATTTTGTGGATAGGTGCTTTGAAACTTGGTGGAGGGTGTTTTGAATTATATGGATGAGTTGAAGACAAATTGGAATTCAAATGGAAATTTGGGTAGAGTGATGAAGGCAGATTTTATGGAAAGTTGTTTAAAATTTTGGTGGAGGTGAGTGTTGGATTATATGGGTGAGATGAAGACAAATTTGAATTAGTGGATGATGGAGATAAATGAGGAGATAAAGTGGGGGGGGGGGGGGCTGAGGAGGCTGGCTGTATATTGATTTTGGGTAGAAGGAGAATCTTGAAATGCAGGGACGGGTGCATGAATGAGCATTTCGCAATCTACATATTTGACTTGATATATATATATATATATATATATATATATATATATATATATATATGGGATGGGGTCGAAGCATATGTACTCCAACTAAGTGATGAAGTAGCCGAGAAAAATGCAGGGAGTGGAGCAAGGTTGAAGTTTGGAAGTAGTGTATGGGCAGAGCCAGGGTAATCTTGAAATGCAGGGACGGGTGCATGAATGAGCATTTCGCAATCTACATATTTAACTTGATGAGAAATATATATTGTCTATGTGACGGGGTCGAAGCATTTGTACTCCAACTGAGTGATGAAGTAGCCGAGAAAAATGCAGGGAGTGGAGCAAGGTTGAAGTTTGGAGGTAGTGTATGGGCAGAGTTAGGGTAACATAGACAACCAAATATCTTGAGACAGGTGTAATTAGGAGTCCATGAAAAAGCATTTCAAAGGAAGATTTGAACTTGAGCATGGCAGTGGGAAGGGGATTGATGAGGTGGATGGCAGTGAGAAAAATGTGTGGTCAAAATTCGAGGGGAAGGGAGGCAGTTTGAAGAAGTGTTTTGCTCATTTTGACAATGTGTCGGCGATGGCATTCGGAAGTGCCATTGTGTTCATGTGTGTGTGGAGGAGTGGTTAAATGAGAAATGTCGTTTGCAGCGAGGATAGTTTTGAGAGATTCGTATTCAACGCTGTTGTCAGAGTAAAGAGCCATAATGGGGAGTTAAAACAAATTTTTGACAAGATTTTTATATTGAGGAAATAGTTTGTGAATAATTGGATTTTTGTCTCATAGGATATAGCAAAACATACTTTGTGTAGTGATCGACAAATATGATATAGTAACAAAAATGATCATGTGATGGCTCTAATGGGCCCCAAACATCAGTATAAATCAATTGCAAGAGCTAAGAGTTGGTGAGAGAATCGATCTGAGAAGGTAATGTGTGACTTTATTACATTCACAAAAATTACAATGAAAGGAGTGAGAAGAAGAGAAATGATATCCTAGTTCATGAGACTCAAGGGCGGAGTGGAAAACACGGAGAGACGGGTGGCCAAGACGCTAATGCCATTCAGTGAGGCATGACTTAAAGGTGGTGTGAGCTTAAGGAGCTAGTGGAGATGGTAGGCGGTAGACATCATTTACTTTCTCCCCGTGAAAAAATGTCGCCCTCGTACTCAGATCCTTCACAAAAAAATAGAGAGAAAAAAATTAAGTGAGACATGATTGGAAGAGAAAAATTTAGCGATAAAAATGAGATCTTGATTAATGGAAGGAGCGCAAAGAACATCACTGAGAGAAAAGGTGGCATAAGGAATGTGCAATTTTCCTTGAGCAATGTGAGAGATTTGCAAACCTAAGCCATCACTGATGTGAATTTTGCCAAGACCGCCATAGTCCGAATGAGAAAGGAGGGTAACAACGTCAGAGGTGACATGATGGAAGGCATCATTATTAAACAGCCAAGATGAAGAGCTGTTATGGTGAAGTATAGTGGCATTTGCAGTGGGGGTGCTAAGGTGAGGTGATTGGATAGGACCAAGGGTTTGGACGTTGTCTTCACGAGAAAAGCGAGCTAGTTTGTAGCATTTCGTTGGTGGCATGGCTAGAACAGTTGCAAAAACGACATTAAAGAGAGGAACAAGGTATGGCCGTGAAAAACTGGGTAGGTGGGCATGGCCCATTATTGTGGCTGGTTAGAGATATCAAACAGGCAGTGGGCCCGTGGGCCAACCCAATCTAGCCCAAAAAAGCTCAGGCTGGCCCTGCCTACACAATAAATAGTGCAGGCCCAGACTTATAAGGCCTAGGGCCTGGACAGAGGCTGGGCCTTTTTCCCCCCAAAAAAAGTCCAGGCCCAGCTCGACCCATTTTTAAGCCTAAGCTCAGCCTGGCCCTTATCCAGCCCAGGCTTGGCCCATATTCGACCCACCAATATTTTATTTATTCTATTTGGTATATTCTACTTATCCTCTATTAAAATATTTTTAAGAGATGTGTTAAAATGAAAGAGATTCCATGTAGATGAATCTAATCTAGACTCCTAGGATCATTACAAACATTTAAATTTATGGGAGTTTAAGGTAAAAAAGATCGCTCTATGTACATCTAATAAAAAAACATTATTGATTAAGAAAGTAATACTATGTTGTCAGTGCTCCTATTTTTTGGTCGGTGGCCTAGATATTGGGCTCTACAATACCAGGCTGCCAATACATCTTTATTATTTATGGAATAATTTATTTAAGACGTTATCCTTTATAATTGTCAGAAGTTCTGTTTTTGGAAACTACTTTAAAAAAATAAAAATAAAAATTCTTGAGACATTTCTTAACATAAGGTGTGAAATATGCAAGAATTCATGAGAAATATCTTTTTATGAAATATTTTTGTTCATTGAAATGGAAATTGAATTAGCGATTATGTAAAGACATTTGGCATAACTTTACTATTTAATACGAGTACTCCTAAGAATCAATGCACAATGTCCATGATTTAGGAGACAAGTGAGATGGGGTCTCCATATCATATCTAGATATTGACTTCAAATTTGATGATTAAAGTTAATGAAAATCATAATGCCATTCACATTTAAAGCACAATAAGAAAAGTGAGAGGAAAATCTTGGGGCAAAAAAGCTGCAATTTACTTCTCATTTATGTATTTAGGAGCACTTCATATAATGGCAATGCTAAAACAATAAGTTTTAGCTATAGACACATTTTTGGACTAAACTTTTTGGACAATTAACACTACAAGGAATAACGCTTTTAGCGACGGGAAAACCCGTCGCTAAAATTTTTAGCGACAGAACAACAGTTGCTAAAAATCTCTCGTATAAAAGTCCGTCACTAAAAGTTTTGCAACGGAGTTATAAAATCCGTCGTCTAATATAGGACTTTTTGAGACGGATTTATTTATAAATTAGCGACGAATATTCCGTCGCTAATTCTATTTTACGTATTTTAATTAATTAATTTTTTTTTTCAAAATTAGCGATGGGATAAATGTTTTAGCTACGGGGTGCTCCGTCGCTAGATTGGATTTTTAATGACATAAAAGCTTTTAATTAAGTTAACTTTTAGCGATGGAATTAATCTGTCGCTAAAAGTTATTTTTTTAATATTTTTTAATTTTTTAATGCCCAAACCTATAATAAAAAATTCAATCGTCAACCTAATTAAAATATGCTTAATTAGGACTAATTAGGGCTAATTATAATCAGTGCTGGAAACACGATGA
Source organism: Escallonia herrerae (assembly GCA_033070095.1). Classification (NCBI taxonomy): domain Eukaryota; kingdom Viridiplantae; phylum Streptophyta; class Magnoliopsida; order Escalloniales; family Escalloniaceae; genus Escallonia; species Escallonia herrerae. The sequence continues at coordinate 40,769 of JAVXUP010003442.1, read as the reverse complement.
GATTCCAGGGGGTGATAAGAATGTCGCGTTAACCTAAATTCAATGCACAGTCAACAATCTCAATTTCGACACCTCATATAGGGTGTCGATATGGTGTCCGACACCTCTGTCAACAATCACAATTCTCAAATCTCAAATGCTCAATGTAATAAAAATTAATACAAAATCACACATTCAATCCAATTGGGTCTCATCCTCCGTCAACAATCTCAATATCTGAAATGCTCAAATGCACCATTAACAATTTAAAATCATCAATTAACAACCTAAAATCATCAATCAATAATCACAATTCTCAAATGCACAATTAACAACCTAAAATTATCAAACAAATAAATAATGTTCAAATAACACAAAATTGTTCAAAATGCATATATCCAATGCGATTAATTTAATTTAGGGTTTAATTACGGCTCAGAGTTCAACATTGGGGGAAAGATTTTTCACAAGTGCTTTGATCAAACACCAGCACTTGAAAACGCATATGCCCAATGTGTTCAATGACAACAAAGTCCCCTAGATAGAGGTCATGCTGCTGCACAAATTTGTTCATACCCTCTTCGAAACAAATTTTCTCTTGGCCGCGCTTTTTCTTGATTTTAACAAGTCATGACCCCTTGCGGCTGGTTAAAGTTGCTTCCTTTGATCTCACTGTAGTAAGCTGACTACAAAAAGCTATCGGTATGACCTAACATATTCATAATACAGTAAGATAGGTAAGTTTTTAACCAAAGATAATAGTGCGTACACACACGAAAACACAGAGAAAGAGGAATGGCATACAAGTCCGTCGTGAAAACCAGGCATCATGACCTTGAAGAAGTGCCTGCCGACTGAAACGTCCTTGTTCACCGAAGCAGAAGCCATTTAACCTACTTTAACATGAAAAACCAATCGAGCATTATTCAATTGATGAGCATCAATTTCATAGCTTAATTAAATCTATTAAATGTCACACTGTATAATTACAACCAGTGCTGGAGCCACGATGGGATTTCAGGGGGTGCATGCTAAAAATGCCGCGTTAACCTAATTAACCTAAATTCAATGCACAGTTAACAGTATCAATTCGGACACCTCATAGAAGGTGTTGATATGGTGTTCGATACGTGTCTGACACCTCTGGACATGTGTCTGACACTTACGGACACATGTCCGAGTCCTCCAGACACGTGTCCTACACTTCTGGACACGTGTTCGACACCCACCAACGCGCACCTCCGGAAACATAGGCATATATTGATTTATTTTTTAAATGCCGAACATTATCGATCAGACGTGATGTCCGTATCTGTGCTAACTAACAGGTATCTCAATTCAATTGGGTCCCATCCTCCATCAACAATCTTAATTCTCAAATGCTCAATGCAATAAAAATTAATAAAAATCACACATTCAATCTAATTGGGTCTCATCCTCTGTCAACAATCTCAATATCTCAAATGCTCAATGCACGATTAACAATCTATAATCATCAATTAACAACCTAAAATCGTCAATTATTAATCTCAATTACTTCAAATGCACATCTAATAACCTAAAATCATCAATCAATAATCACAATTCTCAAATGCACAATTAACAACCTAAAATTATCAAACAAATGATCAATGTTCAAATGAAAAAATATTATTCAAAATGCACATACATGTCAGATAATCACACCACCACCAGCTCATTAATTTGGACAGCACCACCACCAATGATTAAACATCAATCTCTACTGGTTGGAAGGCCAAGTGAGATATACGTCTCATGGAAATTGAGCTACGTTTGAGAGACGGAGTGCAGAAACAAAATCCTAAAAGACCCAACATGATAACTAATAGTATACTCCCTGATGCTAACCTAATTACTAGGGTCGCCCCACCATTATCACGCACTAGTGACCTACAGTGGAGCGGCATAGAGGTTTCTTGTTGTTTGTATGTGTATGTCCATGTGCATTTGTACTAGCATGACATTTATATTGAGGTTATATTGTCAAATACATTCTAGTCTTTGCGCAATGCATTAGAAATAATTTGAAAAATGCTACTGACATAATACTCGTAAATATCAGTTGTTTGAGACTGAGTAAAAAGAAAAGGTATTAGTCAAACTTTGAGTTTGTCTATATAAAACAAAAGAATAATAAAAATTCTCTACTCCACTAAGGTAAAAGCAGCAATCCTTGATCTTATGCCATAAGACCTTTTCATCTCATTCCTTACTATCATTGTGTGAAAAACTCGTACACGCAAACACACATTTTCATCACTAGTGTTTGTTTCTGCTATGGAAGAGCATTTTTACTGGACTTGGAGACATATTTATTCCCAGTTTCGAATGAACAATGCTAGAAATTAATCGTCAAATTTGTTGACAACGACTCATTTCAGATAAAAGTCCCAATCAAATCACAATTCTGTCTTTGAAGAAGGTATTCTTGCTAACCAGCCAAAGATGCTCCATTTTCTCATCTATCAATGTAGCCGAATAGAAAAGGTTGGGGGTTTGAATATCCAAGAAAGTCTTACTATTTCAACTAAAGAACATAAAACTCAAAAAAGCAAAAGAAGCACCTTAATAGCAATAATTAGAAAATTTGGAAACAAGCTCCAGCATAATCTTATGTTACAAAACTAGAAAATTAGTATATAGTTGCTCTAACACCATTTCGGATCAGCCTAACTAGACATAAAGCAGAGGCAAATTGCAGTGATTAATCTAGATAGTTTAATTTAATCTAGACATAAAGCAGAGGCAAATTGTAAAATTTAATTTAGTCATAAAGCAGGTGATAATGGACTAACTTTCTAATAATCTAGATAGGTAATAATGACTTGAGGTGCGTGTAGCGGCGCCGTTGGTGGCGCGGCAGTAGTGGAAGGCTTGGTGGCGCGGTGACAGTGGAAGGCTTGGTGGCGCGGAGTTGAGGGGAGGATGGGGGTGTTGCCGGAGGTGGGTCGCCGTGGAGGGGGATTGCAAGAGGTGAGAACGGCGGTGGGTGGGTGAAACAATAAATTCAGAGAGAGAAATGGGAGAGAGAAAAAAACCAGATCTGGGTGTTTATATCGAGGACCTTTAGCGACAGACTGAACATGTCGCTAAAAGTCCGTTGGTAAAGGTCATTATTATCAAGACTTTTACTGACGGACTTTTTAGTGACGGTATCATTCCTTTGCTTAAATTTTTTTTAAACCCTCGAAAAAAAACTAATTTTCTAAAAAAAATTAACGACAGTATTTCTGTCGCTAAAAGACCGCCGGCAAAAAGTCGTCATTAAATACTTTTACCGACGGTTTTTTCGTCAGTAATAGTATTTAACAACGAATTTACACCGACGGAAACCTCCATCGCTTAAAGGTCTTTAGCGACGAAATTCCTTCTGTCCCTAAAAATCCGTCGCTAAAAATGCATTTTCTTGTAGTGAAAGAAGGATTAAATAGGATTTAAAAAAAACTTGAGCTGGCGTGGGACAGGTCCAAGCCAGACCCTTAATTTTGGGGCCAAGGGCTTGGACTAGGGCTTGGACTAGGGCTTGGCCCTCATATTTTTTAGGGAGCCTGGCCCATTTCTCCCAAGTCCAAGCCAAGCCTGGCCCGACCTGGTCCTCTTTGGTGAAAAGCCCTTTGGGCCTGGGTTGGGCCGGCCCCAATTGGCCCATTATCACCTCTATGGCCAGTGTTATGGCTAGAAGGTTGGGTGGTAGGATGGCCAAGGAGAGAGGTGGTGCCGCGAAGAAGGAGATAGAACGGGTGACGCTCAAAATATGAGCTCCCATAAAGTTCATCAAACACGATGGTTATGTCTCAAGCTCGGAAGGCATCGGCAATTTCCTTAAATTCAGGGCCTATACCAGTAAGGAAATAGAGGACAAGTTCATCCTCAGAGAGGTTTATCAACAGGGGGGAGATCATCGGCGATGGCTCACATTCGTTGAAGATACTCTTAAATGGAGCGGTTGCCACAAGGGTTGTTAAGGAAATGTTCTTTGAGAGACATAACTCGCTAACGTGACTTGTTGGCAAAGAGAATGAAAACACGTTCCCATGCTTCCTGCGAGGATGAAACGGTGGAGACGTGAGGCTGAATGGTATCAACGCAGCTACTAAGCACGGGGGGAGTATGAGTTGATCTTGGCTATGCCAAATGGCATACTCCAGATTAGGAATTTATTTTGTGGAGATAGATGTGGATTAAGGAATTGTTTGGGATGGTGGCGGATTAAAACCATCAATAAAACCAAGTAGGTTATGATCAATTAGACCAACGTATAGTTTAAGTTTGCCAAACTGTGAAGGTGGTGTATGTGAGTATGGTCAGAAGGCATGATGGGGCATTGAAAACAATCACATGGTTGGCCGCGGATCATTAAAGAGGAGCTTTTAATAAATAAAAAAAGCTCTCATACCATGAGAGAAATAGATTTACTATATTTTCATATTACATTTCTTCATTTCTTGTCTGATGATGTATACATGGAGTGTACATGAGAGTCGTGAGAAACTGGAGAGATAAATGTACAACTCTTTATAAGAGATAATGTTGCTGTAATTTCTCACACCGATTATGTGAGTCTCTTTGTCATATTTATAATGAGTGATTTACATGATAAGATGATTTACAAGGATAACAATCAGATTTACATTTGAATTCAAAGGAAGTAAATTTAAATGAAATCAAGCAAGGTTATCTGATAGAGATTAATCTGATGAATGACAACTGGAGCTTGCATGCAATGAGGGTTGATGTCATCAGTTGTCTCCAATAGGCCCCCTCAAGCTGATGGATTGCAGGAGCAGACCTGAAGCTTGTCTCTTAGTTTGATGAAGCGAGTAGTGGAGAGAGCCTTGGTGAAAATGTCGGCAATCTGATCATGTGTGGAGATAAAGCAAATGTGCAGCAGCCGTTGAGAAACTTGGTCACGAACAAAGTGAAAGTCAACTTCAATGTGCTTAGTTCGGGCATGAAAAATGAGGTTAACAGAGAGATAGGTAGCACCCAAGTTGTCACACCAAAGGGTAGGGGGTCTCGAGAGAAAAATGCCGAGTTTGCGAAGAAGATATTTTAGCCAAAGAAGTTCAGTGGTAGCATTAGCAACAGCACAATACTCAGATTCGGTGGAAGAACGAACAACGGTAGGTTGCTTTTTAGCAGACCAAGAGACAAGATTGGGGCCGAGGAAACTGCATAGCCACCGATAGAACAACGGTCATCAGCGTTGCCCGCCCAATCCGCGTCGCTAAAGGTGGTGACAGATATGGAAGGGGATTTGTAAAAATGTAAGCCATGATAAAGGGTGCCTTTGAGGTAACGTAAGATGCGTTTGAGGGCCGTCCAATGATGGTCAGTGGGGGTTTGAATGAACTGTGCAAGTTTGTTTATGGAAAATGACAGTTCGGGATGAGTAATGGTGAGATATTGGAGAGAACCAATGACTTGACGATAAAGTGAAGGATCAGGTAAGGGAGTGCCAGTGGTTTTAGAAAGTTTGAGGGAAGTAGAGAGGGGAGTGGCGAGAGGTTTGGCGTCAGTCATGGCAGTTTTCTAGAAAATGTCAAGGATGTAGCGGCGTTGGGAGAGGATGAGACCAGAAGAGGTGTAGATGATTTCAATACCAAGAAAATAATTGAGATTGCCAAGATGACGAATATCAAAAGTACGACTGAGTCCAGATAGGAGAGAAGCAATTAGGGTCGAAGAACTACCAGTGAGGATAATATCGTCAACATAGACAAGAAGGTAAAGAGTGTGAGGATGACGACGAAAAATGAAGAGACTCGGGTCAGTGTGGGAGGGGGAGAAGCCGAAGTGAAGAAGAAAGGTGGAGAGACGATGAAACCAAGCCTGAGGAGCCTGCTTTAAACCATAGAGAGACTTGTGAAGTTTGCAAACATGAGAGGGATGAGACGTGTCGAGAAAGCCGGAAGGTTGCTGCATGTAAACGGCTTCCGAGAGATGGCCATGTAAGAAGGCGTTAGAGACATCAAGTTGATGTAGACACCAGTTTTATGAGAGCACAAGGGCGAGAATAACTCGAACAGTGGTAGGTTTGATGACGGGGCTGAATGTGGACGTGTAGTCAACACCTTCTTGTTGATGAAAACCTTTGGCAACAAGGCGGGCTTTGTATCGATCAAGAGTACCATCGGGTTTGCGTTTGACACGAAAGACCCATTTGCAGCCAATGACATTCATCGAGGGGTCAAAAGGCACAAGAGACCAAGTTTGATTTTTAATGAGGGCATTGATTTCATCGTGCATGGTAGTGCGCCAGTGAGGAGACTGATTAGCTTGAGTAAAACATGTGGGTTAAGGATCATGGGTGAGAGACGCAAGGAGAGCCTGTGGTAGAGGGTGTTTGGAGCAATGATAGGCGGATTTGGGCAATTTGAGTTTAGGGTGGCGGTGAAGGACCATGTGATGAGTGCGAGTGGGAGGAGCAGTGGGGATAGGAAGAGGAGCTGGTGGTAGAGGTGAGGAAGTTGCATCGGGTGATGGGTGAGAGGACAGTGGGGGTAGTGTGTTTGAGGAAGAGAGGTGGTTAGAGTTGGGCGGAGAAGAGAGAGATACCTGGGAGGGAGAAGAAGGCAGGCTTGTGGGGACACCATGAGAGGGAGCAAGTACCAAGTCCAACCAAACTGTAGGAAGACTGGAACACGGGGCGGAGGAGGGTGATGAAGGGGTTATAGGGGAGGCGGAATGTTGGTTAAAAGGAAATGAGTCTTCATGAAATTTGAAATGACGAGCCAAATAAATGCGACCAGTGGTACGATCTAGACAATGATAGGCATGATGATGAGGACTGTAGCCCATAAAAACGCAAGGGATGGACCGAAAACTGAATTTGTGTGACTGATAAGGACGAAGAAGTGGAAAGCATAAGCACCCAAAAACGCGAAGAAAAGAATAGTTTGGTGGTTTGTAGAGTAATGTTGCTGTAATTTCTCACACCGATTATGTGAGTGTCTTTGTCATATTTATAATGAGTGATCTACATGATAAGATGATTTACAAGGATAACAATCAGATTTACATTTGAATTCAAAAGGAAGTAAATTTAAATGAAATCAAGCAAGGTTATCTGATAGAGATTAATCTGATGAATGACAGCTGGAGCTTGCATGCAATGAGGGCTGATGTCATCAGTTGTCTCCAATACTGTTACACTTTGAGAACAATTGAATTTGAGTTTTGAATTGAAGGAAGATTTGCAGCAGATTCATCTTGATAGAGAGTTATCCACGGAAACCATTGGTGCAAAGTGTTGCTTGCATGGAAAGCTACTTCTCCTTAACACTTATTCGTAGTGGCCAGGCTTCGAAATTGTGATGATGAGTTTTGTCAAATGTTCAGGATTGTCGAGGAGCTACACCTTATTAACTCGGCTAAGAGGAGTCTCACTTGCTGCCACTTTTCCTTTCGAAGTCTATCACAAAATCCTCAGCGAACTCTCAATACCATTGGCAGCTAGATCCAAGCTAAGGTCATGTGGTGGAGAGTATCAAGAACACGGGAGCACTAGGAGCTGTGTGTGGCTTGTGACTTACCTAAATTCGTTCTCAAATAGATTTGGATGGGTGCGATTAGTTTGTCAACAACGTGAATGAGGTAGAAAAGCTATAGCTTTGGACATCCTGTTGTACATCTGTTGAGATTTTGTTTTTCAATAAACTTACCTTTTCCCTGAAAAGAAAAGAAAAACCTCAAGTTTGAATAAGTTTGGAAATACCCATGTCAGCTACTGATATCTCCCAAAATCCCAGTTTTGCACTCCTTGGACCTTAATTCAATTAAAATGTCCTAAAAGGCTGATTCAACATGGGATCTCCCATTCTTACAACTGTACTTCAACCAAAATCCCAAGTTTCAGGACCTAAAATATAGTCGTTTAAAACGAAATGCCGAAAGAGGAGAAGATGAATGTTCTGAGAAAAAAGAAAAATGAAGACAAATGAGCTGAGAGAAGGAATGATGAGGTCAATGTCGTGAAAAATGCTACATAAATATGCAAAAATCAGTGGATGTACTATTATGCGGGAAAGAGTAGGTCTGCTGTGATTAAATAAGTATCATTGCCACGAGATTTAAGTGATTTCGTTGTCTATAAACGAGTATAAAAGCACATATTATAAAAGTGAAATGACTTTTATTAGATCATTAACCAATTAAACTATGGCAGCCTTCACAGCCTTGCAAGAAGTTCATCTTTCATCACACTTGTCACTGGTGTGAACAGAAAATAGCACCTAGAGAGGACATAATTAAACACATTTTTATATCCCACATGGGAGAACCAAAAGTTTAATAAAATTAACACAAGTACTAGTGGATTATCGGAAGGACCGATCAAGGAAATGACTAAGATACCTTTATTTGGTGGTCGTCACACTCCACTACAATGACAGCCTAACTCGCCTTGTTCTTTCTCTCTCTCTCTCTCTGTCTCAATTCAACTCATTAACCAGTTGATTATATTTATGGCATATACATCACATACAACCTCCCCTTCCATATAGCTATATATAAACAAATCCTACGGCATGTCTTCGCCATAGCTTGTGGCTCACAGTTCCCTTGTTAGTTGATATATCGTTCGTCTAATACTCTTTAATTGTTTTGTTATTCTTTGTTCAAGAACATGGATTACCAGATACATGGAGTCTAGGAAATGCTTTGCTTTGTTTATAGACATCCGCATCTATCTGATATCTGTGATGAATTGTTTTTGCCTTTATTTTTCCTCGTGGAACACCCAGTGAAATACAAATTACTTTAAATGGAGTCTCTCTGTTTCCCACGTCACGATTAGAAGTCAAAACTTTATTTGGTCCAAACTCTTGCATGTACAGAGCTGCAACAGTTTTGATTATGTTTCCGACCTATTTTGGTCATACCCAAGTGACCACTAGGGGTCCCATTTCACGCGAACACGTCGACATTGTCAACAGTCAATTCTTCAACACTTTGAACCGGTCAAAGTGCGTGCGCCCAAGTCACGTGCATTCTTTGCTTCACACGCTTCACGCGCGACTTGGTCACTAATTATTTTACGTTAACGTGACTCACGGTAGCACGATCGTCGCGCCGCGACCACCCAAGTACCTTTTCATCAAAAACTTTGACCGACGGCACAACCGGAGCAATGGGGTCAAGGGGCAAAGTCCTTGGCCACCCCATGGGGTCTGCCTCGACCTCACCCAAGGCCATGGGGTTGGCCTCGGCGTCCCATGGGGGGTTGGCCTTGGCCTCCCCCCCCCCCCCCCCCCGGTTCTTCACTTTTCACGCAAAGTCCATTGCGCACTTTTTTTCACTTCGTACGCTTTGTATGTGACTCTGGCACCTTGTTCGTCACATGGGTACGACTTAGGGCAACACGCTTGTCGTAATGCAACTTTTGGATTCGTCATTGCCTATCAAAACACCTACCGTCGGCGCGCCCGAAGTTCACCAAAAGGGGGAGTGGCCTTGGCCTCCCTTCATGGGAGTTGGCCGTTGGCCTTGGCCACCCCCTAGGGTAGGCCTCGGCCTCCCCAAGGGGGTTGGCCTTGGCCTTCTCCCAATTGTTGGCCTATGGCCTCTCCTTTCACGCGCACTTGTTTTCTCGAGTCCTTGCACCTTCTCGATATTTACAAACCGTCGTGCATCAACCTCGCGACGTCTGTCGTGCATCAACCTCGCGACGTCCATCGTCCATCAACCTCGCGACGTCCGCTGTGTATCAACCTCGCGACGTCCGTCGTCCGTGACCTCATACCGCTCCTGCGATGCCCTCACCCAAATTTGTGCACTACCACCTAATGACCCGTCACCGATGACTGCATACCATCACTCCCGACTTTGTCATTACTACATGTTCCATTCATCATCTTGTTATGACAGGTACACTCAGCTCACAGCCCATCTTCGGGACACCCGATGCGTGCCCATGCACTGTCTCCGTGACGTTCGTCGCCCAACCCGTGTGTCATTCTCATGACATGTGCCCCGACACCAAGTATTGTTCTGTGATGTTCATCGCCACGCTCGTGCGCCATAGTCATGATACGTGCCCCCGGCACCAAGTATAGCTTCGCGACATTCGTCGCTGCACCACTTTCATAACACGTGCCCCAGCACCAAGTATTGTCTCTGCAACGTTCGTCGTCGCGCCCATGCACCATTCTCATGACATGTGCCCCGGCGCCAAGTATTGTCTCCGCGATATTCGTCGCCGCGCCCATGCACCATTCTCATGACATGTGCCCCGGCACCAAGTATTGTTCCGCGACGTTCGTCGCCTGCCCATGGGCCATTCTCATGATACATGCCACCGGCACCAAGTGTTGTCTCCGCGACTCTCGTCGACTTGCCCGTGCGCCACTTCCATGACGTGTGCCCCCGGCACCATACACACTCTGTTGCACCCATGCGCTGCGCCATCTCCATGACATGTGCCCCCGGGCTCCCTGTCACACTACAGTGCCCTCGGGACCATACTCACTCTGTCGGGCCCATGCGCCGCACCACTAACACAGACGTGCCCCCGGCACCTTACTCACTCTGCCATGCCCATGCGCCGCACCGCTGATACAGCCCTGCCCTGAGGCTCTCTGTCACAATGCCGTGCCCCCGGGCACCATACACACTTCACCGCGCCTGTGCGCCATCTCCATGACACGTGCCCCCGGCACCTTACTCACTCCGCCGCGCCTATGCGCCGCGCCACTAACACAGTCGCCCCCCTTGGCTCTCTGTCACACTACCATGCTTCCTTTCACCACACCATGCGCACCTTGCCTTGGTCGTGGAACATGCTTCGACCCACTCTCCGGGGTGTGCAACATCCTGCAGGGATAGGCGACTCCTCCAGGACACTATCTCCACCAGGTAGCTCTTCAACTCCCCTTCCGCCAGGTAGACGGCTCCTCCGGGATACTACCTCAGCCAGTCAGGTAGACGGCTCCTCCGGGATGCTACCTTGACGGGCTCCAAGTGCTCCGGCACAAGGACTCACCTCGGGGATAGGCGACTCCTCCAGGATACTATCTTTGCCAGGGAGCTCTTCAACTCCCCTTCCGCCAGGTAGACGGCTCCTCCGGGATGCTACCTCGTCCAGTCGGGTAGATGGCTCCTCCGGGATGCTACCTTGACGCCCTTCGAGTGCTCTGGTACAAGGACTCACCGCGGGGATAGGCGACTCCTCCAGGACACTATCTCTGCCAGGGAGCTCTTCAACTCCCCTTCCGCCAGGTAGACGGCTCCTCCAGGATGCTACATCGGCCTAAGGAATAGGCGACTCCTCCGAGACACTATCTCCGTCAGGGAGCTCTTCAACTCCCCTTTTGCCAGGTAGACGACTCCTCTGAGATGCTACCTGGCTCGTCAGATAGACGGCTCCTCGGGGATGCTACCTTGATGAGCTCCGAGTGCTCCAGCACAAGGACTCATCTGCGGGATAGGCGACTCCTCCGGGACACTATCTTCGCCAGGGTGTCTTCGTGACTGGCCTACATGCTCCGGCACTGAGGGCTTGTGTCGGCACTCCTATGGACTATGACCCCCGGGTCACTTCGAGACGGGAAAAAGTCTTTGGAGGGCATCGCGCCTAGTCCACCTGGCAGTTGGGCGCCGGGTCCTCCCCACCACTGACAGGCCTGTGGGACTCTAGAAGGGCTCGGATTGGAGGCTAGATCAAGGGGGTTCTCTGGCCACACCGACGCTGTGGGAGCCAGTCTTTCCAGACAGATAGAGCGACGCTATGTGGGACAGGCCGGGTGAATATGTGATTCGACAGTCCATGGAGCACCAGCAGCTATGGACCCCTCGGTGACGTGTCACTCCCGGAGAGCGCCACGTGTCTCGTGATGACATCATCATCTCAACCTCTATAAATAGAGGTCTTGAGAATTCATTTGAGAGGTTGGAGATTTTCAAAAGACTTTCACTTTCTCACTCTAGAATCCTAGAGAGAAACATACAGGACCCTGACTCTGGACCTAAGCATCGGACTGTGACTGTCGTCGTGTATTCACCCTACGCCATCGCCCTCACAGCACTGCCACCCTCAGGCTCTGTTTGGGAAGCCCTTGGTCTCTGCCCTTGCTCCGCCCTTGTTGTTTCTCACATCATCACACTTGGCATCTGACTCGGACTGCATTCCTTGTGGCACCTCCATGTTGACTGCGAACCCACATTCCCTGGCATCAGATTGTTATTTGAATTGAGTTTTTAGACCTTGTTGCCCTCATACTTAAACCATGTCAATTGGCAAAGGGGTACGTTTGCATGCCTCTGAACGATCTAGAAGTGTTGAAGCTGCCGACAGCGCCGATGATTCACCATTTGAAAGCTGCTTAATCCGTTGAGGCTGCTCTGGTTCATCAATGGAGCCAGAGGTATAGACTTCCATAACTATCGTCACAAGGCAAATTTGGCGTATGTGCCATAGTGGATTATCTATATCTATATATATGTATAAAAAGTTGAAACATTTGCTTAGAATTGCGACACGTAGAATTTTTAAAACTCTATATTTACGCCACGTGAGAATTTGGAAATCATTGTTGCTTGCCACATAAGATTCAACTTTCATTACTAAAGTCTCCGTCTCACAGAAAACTCCTCCACAGATTTTTGTAAGTTTTTGGAGTCTTCTCCACGTGCTAAATCAGCTCCAACTTTCATGGTTAAAGACCCCCAGTTTGCTTGGACTCCTCTTTTACCAACTAATTAAGAGATCAAATTAATAGCAAAAGTACGACACTTTTTTTTTTGTGTAACTTTAATTTAGTGTCCTCCTCAATGATAAAAACCTCATAAATCAATCTTTATCAACTGCAAAACCATGGCTCCATCAGTTCCCAATGACACACAAATGCTGGCATCAAGCATCTCATCAATAGGTAGCATACGCATCGCAGCAGCTGGGCAGTGAGATACCTTAAACCCGGTCCTTGAAAGAAAAGCAATCTGAGAGGAGATAGCAGTTAGATACAAAACACTGCACCAGAAAACTTCTTATTGACTGAAGTTCAGAATACAATGGTTAGCAATTCAACCACCCAAGATGAAGTCCAACTTCAGAATACATAAGAGAAAGAAATGAATCTGCGGTAAAACATTTTCCTATATTTGTCCACTGATATGTGTGTCTATATGTTTTAATTATTTGTTTTCCGATTAGTCGTAATCACAGTTACCATCTAAGAAGATGTGTAGGTTTTACAACTCGAGAAGCATTCACCCCCACTCAATGTGAACTTCTGCTGGTTTGTCAAAAAAAAAAAAAAAAAATTCCGAAAATTTGGTTGGTAATTAAAGAAAAATCTTCACTATTACATCTGTTACCACATGAGAATGAGAATGAACCTGGAGACTTAGCTATTGACCCAAACTGTATGAGCTGCCAGCAAATTGCTTTGCAAGAGCTTGATTTTCTCCAGGTATGTAACGGTTCCATGATCACAAGGAGACGTCACACTCAACAGACCACCATACAAGGTAAACTCGATCTTTTTCTATTTCTTTTTCTTTTATGGCTACACCGGTACTTAAAGCGTTGCACATCTCAGGTCATTAACTGTATGCATCCTTTAGGTGTGTCACGACATATTTTTCAAAAGCCATTTATTATGCATTACGCTTATCCTAGCCGTAGTTCATACAGCCTTCCTCTGATTGCATATGAACATGTGATCAACATTGATATAATTTTTGCTATAAGCCAATTACGTATCAAATAGAAGCGGTGGTTGATTTAAGCCAACCTTTTTGAGCATTTATCTTTAGAAAAAAATTAATTAGACTACGAAAGTACATTTTGAAAGTAGACCTATTGACACCGTGATTGAACACTTATTTTGAAAGTAGACCTATTGACACCTTGATTGAACACTCTACCCGCGGTCTATAATGTCAATTGCGTTCTAGCTAATTTTTGGAAGAACAAAATGTTAAATTATGTTATGAACATAATCATGTTTTTCAATTTTAGGAAACTATTAATCTATTATACTTGGTGGATCATCGTATCATTAACTATTGATTTATTGCTACATAACTAATTGCAGTTTTTGTCATATATTTCATTCCAGAATAGTGAAAAAAAGCTTAGAAACTACAAGAAATTTAAAATAGAGTAGCAATTGCTCTGTTTAGATTGTTAAAAGTAGCTTTGGAAAAAATTATATGTTTTCGTAACATTTTCCATAAGTTTGTTGTGTCATGCACTAATCTTTTAACTTTAACATCTTACACTTGGTTTAGAACCGATCCTTTCCTTAATTAAATTACAAGAAGTAATTGAATTTGATCGGGGAATAAGTACTTTCGATCTAAATATTTTGAAGAATAGAAAGAATGTAAGGTAAATGAGATCTAAGGCAAATTTTAACTCCATTACAAAAATTACAAATTTTAATGTTAGCAAAAAAATGGAAGTAGACATGGCATCGCAGTAACGTTTAAACTGATATTGTATATGTGTATGGTATTATAATTTTTGGCAATGGTGGTTGTTGTGGCTTGGGTAGTGGTGGTTCACGACGACAGTGTTACATGTACATGCAAGTAAGAATACAACAAAATTGGTGGTGGTAATGGTAGTAGTATCGCAACTGTAAAAATGGTAGGAGCGATAATGATTTGTGATTATAATAGAGGTTATGGTAGCGAAAGTGGCAGCACTGAGGTGTTGGTGTGTTACTATAAGATAGTGGGACAATAAATGTTGAGAGCACTAATTAGACTAATGGTCAATAGATTAACCAATGACTGTTCTAGGTTTAGTTATTCAACAAAACTTGCATGTTGTATAAAAGTTATCCTGGAACTAGGAAGTCTTACTGCTTTCATTAGAGGAGCTTCTCTCTCGATCATGTTTTAGTACCCATGTACAATTATCCAAAAGTTATCTTTGCTGATGACAAAATTTGTCGTACATCTATTCCCTTGATAGTATTTTTAGATGATAAAATGGTCAATAATCGATCTCTGGGCTTGAATTTTTCTCTATTTTACTATGGTTCTTATATATTAGGCACTTGACTAATTTATTGAAAAATTTTAGTTACTTGAGTGATGTAAACTATCACGTTTAAGATGTATAAATAAAATAGTTCATTCACCTTTAAAATTAATTATCTTTCTTTGTCTTTTGAAAGTTTTGAACTGAATAGGCTATGTTAAAGTACCTTATTGGTACTACATCAAATTGCATCATGTCCCGTGCATTTGCATGGGCACATTAGCTAGTATATATAAAAAGCTGAAATCTTTACTTAAAATTGGGACACGTAGGATTTTTAGAACTTTATCTTTGCGTCAAGTATGACTTTTTAAAAGTTTTCTCCTTCTGACACGTAAGCTTCAACTTTGCATGTGGTAATCGCCTAACTTATTTGGTCTCTTTATCTAGAGTCCAACTCTTTTGAATTAGATATATAAAATTCAAGAATCCTATTTGTTTTGGTATTCTTTTCTTTTCAACTCTATTTAACTCTTTACTATAATTTATTATTAAAAAATTCGTAGGTATAATTTATGCCATATTTTAAAACTTTATAAAACCAAAAAACTAATTATACACCTTCTAAAACTCCACGTAATCAATATACTTATACATTAGGCCTTAATTTTGATTATTAAAACCTCAAAAGCAGTTTAAAATAATAATATAAAATTTTAAAAATGTAAAATACTAAAATCATACCCTACTTACTAATTATTTAGTATGATCATTAGCCTGACTTTCTATTTAACTCTTTACTATAATTTATTATTACAAATTTGTAAGTATAATTTATGCAATATTTTTAAACTTTATAAAACTAAGAAACTAATTATACACCTTCTAAAACTCTATCTACTTCAACTTTGCATATGATAGTCCCCTAATTTAGTTGATCTCTTTATTTAGAGTCCAAGATTCAAGAATCTTATTTGTTTTGATATTCTTTTCTTTTTCTATCTATTTAACTCTTTACTTTAATTTATTATTAAAAAATTCGTAGGTATAATTTATGCAATATTTTTAAACTTTATAAAATTAAGAAACTAATTATAAACCTTCTAAAACTCTACCTAATCAATATATACTTATACAATAGGCCTTAATTTTGATTGTTAAAATCTCAAAAGTACTTTAAAATAACAATATAAAATCTCAAAAATGTAAAATACGAAAATCATACCCTACTTACTAATTCTTTAGTATGATCCTTTTTGTAAATCTTATAAAATTAAAAAAAATCAAATCTACTTCTTTTAAAGCTCTACATAATACAAAAAGGCTTCATTTTGGACTACTAACTTCTTAAAAACACTTAAAACAAATAAAATAAAATCTCACAAATATAAATAAAATCTCGAAAATGTAAACAACGAAAATCATGTATGAAATTAATGATTAATCTTTACAAATTAAAAGGTAAGCTTTTCATAACCTATATTATCGTTTTTGCCTCAATCTTTTAGTTATGCAAAATATCATCCTATTTGTTTTGGTATTTTTTTTCCTTTTTAAAGAAATCTTATTTCTCCATAAGCTTTATTGTAACTTTTGTCTTTTTGCACTAATTTTTTTAAAATTTAACATGTTACGCACAATATGAACAAAATTTAGAACCAATTATATTTGATCTCCAAGAAAAATTAAAATCAATTGAAGAATAATTTATGACAAACTGAGAATACGTTTGCAGAATAAAAGAGACGAAAAGATAAACAACTACAAAAGAGAGAAGCCTGGGTGGCCTAGGGTGGTAATGGTATAACCAAAATATCGGTCCTAGATGTGAGAGTGTGAGGGTGGTAGTATATGCAATTATGCTCGTCATCAGCCATGCTAATTACGATAGTGATAATTGTTGTGGTAGAATTGGAGTGTTAGTAGTGAGATTTGAATTATGTAGTGACAACATGTATGGCTATAGCGATGTTGGCGTGTAGTATGCTAATACTTGTGGTGGTGATAGTCATAACTAGACTGTGGTAGTGCAAGAGGTGATGATTTTTGTTAGAGTTGTTGTAGTCGTAGCACTAAGGTGTTTCGAGGTAATATTAATTTATATTACAGTACTGATTGATAAGTTATGATCTAAACTGAATTAAACCTAAAAAAGCTGACGATAAAAACATGAAAGTGCACTGACGAGCAAAAGTTATGATACGGTGAAGGTAACTACATTTGTAGTGGCAATGATAGCGCTGATTAAGATATTTGGAGGTAGCGTTAGTGTAGTATTCATAGACGGGTTACACCGAGAACCTTATGGAGATAAGCGATGAACTTAAATAAAAACATAATGACTTTAGATTAGTTCTATCAGCAACTTGAAAGTGCATAAATTATATTCAGGATTAGAACTAATAATTTATTTTTTTCCTAGAATAACTTTTATCTTTCAATTTTGATTTTGGTCCCACATTTTGATTCCTTAAAGTTTTGTTAATTAGGCGAGACGATGTTTTGTGTTTAACCACTTTCTAGCCCTTGACTACACTAATCTAATATTCCAATGGTATTTTCATTAAGTCATGTTAGCAACACTTTAATAAGTTATGTATAGATAGAAATAATTTATGTATAGATAGAAACACTTTCAATGCTATTTTTCCTTTTTATTATGCACGGGACAAATAACATACACAAAGAGTTTCTCATGAAGAAAGAAAGTGAGTGAATTTGACATTTATACTTATAGGAAGATTGAGGTTCATATACGCCACCAGTATGTTAGTTATAACACTCTTTACTAGATTAAACTTACAAAAAATCGAAAGTGAAGGTACAAATAACTGACTTTTTTTAATCATATTGATTCTGGATATATCATTGATACATGCTAACGATTATATCTACAAAGCTCCAAATATTAAACTAAAAATTTTAAATTCAGTTAAATAGTAGTACGAAATTGTTGTCATATGTCATCGCAAAACGTTAATGAGAAAGCGTCATAAGTCAATAAGACTTTTAATTGTGACATTCACATTGTATTAAACTCACAAAAAGCCGAAAGTGATGGTACAAATAACTAACTTTTTTTTTAAAATTATATTGGTTACGGATATATTATTGATACATACTAACTATTATATCTACAAAACTCCAAATATTGAACTAAACAGTTTAAATTCAGTTAAATAGTAGTACAAGATTGTTGTCATATGTCATCGTGAAACGTTAATGAAAAGATATCTTAATATAAGACTTTTAATTGTAACATTCACATCTTATTTGTGAGTAAAAACTGATCATATTAAATCATACATTCTACCTTTGTTGTTAAGATATGCTTTTATAATGCTAATTTTTCAAAAGTTCTATTCAAAGACAATCTTCTATATGGTAAATTTCTTGCCTGTAGCTCAGACAATAACAGTTATGAACAATCTATAAAAACACATTATAAAAAATATTTTTAGAAAGTTAGGAAAATTAACAGTTGTAAAATATGTATAAAATTAAATATTAGACAATATTTAGAAAATTAAAGAACGTCCCGTGCATTACACGGGTCTCTTAGCTAGTTTTCTTAATAAACGAATGTACAAGGAGTAACGCTGCCTAAGATGAAGGTACTACAGCTCTTGTGATTAACATGTTTTAAAATGCTAGAATTTTTTTCATATTGATGTCAGTGCCGCTGATCTGGTCATGTAGAGTGTTCCAACTTCCAAGTGAACAGCTGGGGAGGCAGCATGTGGATGAAAGTCGCCCACCAGAAAATTATGGAATTCTTGTAAGGGATGTCCTTTCAATCATTTTGTATGTTAAGCTTACATAAATTAACAAGAAATGGGAAGAAAATCATCCGCAAACGTGAATACTCCACTGATTTCGTAACCTCCGAAATGATTCGCAAAATTTTAAGGATTCCAACAATCCATCAAATACAATAACCCCCTCCCCTCTTGCCCTTGTATCCCCTGATCCACGAGATTTCAAGATCCACACAAGTTCATTTCCCCATATTGTCCATGATGAATTTGTTTTCCGTCAAGAACTTTTTGTGACTACTTTGTCGTAACAAGCGAGGGTGATGATGGTTTGGAGTGGTGACGGAAGCCATTTTTCAGTGACGTTGGTTTTAGATTTAATGCATGTGCATATGGCTGGATAGTTAAGCTAATATAATTTCATGTATATATACATAGGTATTGGGAGCAGGTTGGTGAGTGACATAAAATAGATAATGAATTGATGGAATGTTAGAGTAGTTGGTGAAAGTGTTGATTCAAAAATTGGTTGCCTAGTTTAATGAGTCACCCAATCAATTATTCTTGTAGCTGACTCAACAAATAGATTGATGTATTTTCTTGACTAGGCAAAACGATATTTTGTTCTTTAAACTAGGTCACGTGTTTATCATCAAACAACTTAACTAGCTTTTGATGGATGCAAGTATCGTCTTGGTAAGGGTAATCAAGATAAAGAACATATTTAAAACAAATTAATGAGGAGAACCATTTAAAAATTTAATCCAAATGTTTAATCAACCACTTGGGTTTTTCACAATTATGCCCCTTAAAATAGTCACACGTAAGACATGTAACTACTTAAACGGACGGAATGACTATCAAAATTATAGAAGTAATAGTTATGAATACCGTACTTGAGCGCGTATCATTTTTTTTCCTGTAAAATGGTATCTATTGGTACCGGTACCGTCTCAAATTTTGCATCAATAATACACATGTATAATATTCATTCATTATCGAACTAAAAATATATACATATATTTCTTCCCTCACAACTCTTCTTGAACTTGAATTATCTCATTTTTCAACTAAATTGTTTGTTTCCAAATAAGTTATTTGTTTCCATTTAATGGCACAAGAAACAAACAACTTATTCAATTGAATTACCTTCTCCAAAATTATCCATCTTTTCAACTATTTCATTACCAAATTGTTATAGAAGAATAAGTTTTTTGTTCAAAAATGACGTCATCGGGTTCAATAATAAGTTTTTTGTGCCTTCGTCTGCGTAAAAAAATATATAAAAAAGTATATTATAGATGATAGAGTATGACGAAACCTTCCAATTATGAAGTAAATCAAAGTTAAGAAGCAAAGTGAGAATTGCAATGAAGATTGAAAACTTTCCAAGAAAGATTTTTGACAAGAATGGTATCAATTGTTGTGTAGTATCTCATTTACATGTAGCACTATATATATATTGAAGAACTAATTCTGTGGGCTAAAATGAAGCTATAAAATATGAAAATCCTATAACTATGCCCAAAACAAGAAGGAAGGGAAATAAATCATGGCATTTGTTTTGGGTTGTCAAGACTTTAAAATTAAGCACTTATTTAACATGTGTATGGCATTTGTTATGGGCTGTCAAGATTCTAAAGTTAAGCACTTACTTAACATGTGCATAATCCCGGTCGATTCTCCCCCTCAAGTTGGAGCACAAAGATTTTGAATGCCCACTTGCCGCAAAGATACTGAAACTAGTGACGCCCAAGTGCCTTAGTGAAGATGTCGGCGACCTGCTGTGCCGTGCGAACATGTGCAATACTAATGTTGTCGGCAAGTAGCTGCTCTCTAACATAGTGACAGTCAATCTCAATGTGCTTGGTCCTTTCATGGAAGACTGGGTTTGAAGCAATATGTAATGCCGTTTGATTGTCACAGAAGAGTCTCATGGAACGATCATGGTGAACACCAAGAGAGAGAAGAAAGGATTTGAGGCAAATGAGCTCGCAAGTGGTTACCGCCATCGAACGGTATTCTGCCTCAGCAGATGATCGAGAAACTGTCGGTTGTTTCTTAGTACACCATGAAATGGGATAATTTCCCAAGGAAACAAAATATCCGGTAACCGAACGCCGAGTGAGTGGGCAGCTGGCCTAGTCTGAGTCACAAAAGGCATAGATCTGAAGATGACTATCAGCTGACAAAAACAAGCCTTGGCCCGGGGAGGCTTTGAGATACCTTAAGACCCGAAGTGCGGCATCCCAATGTTGGGAACGAGGAGACTGCATGAACTGGTACAAGACGTGGACCGCATAGCAAATGTCAGGCCTAATGATAGTGAGGTAGACAAGGTAACCAATGAGTCACCGATAGAGCCTGGGTCAAAGAGGAGAGGATCGTTAGCAAGAGCAAGATAGTGGTTCTGTTCCATAGGGAATGCAGTGGACTTGGAGCAGATAAATCGGATTTAGAGAGGATATCCAGTGCATATTTGCCCTGAGAGAGAAAGAGGCCACGTGGTCCACGTGCTGCTTCGATGCCCAAAAAATACTTGAGAGGCCCGAGGTCTTTGAGCTTAAAGCAGTCGTTAAGATACTGTTTGAACGAAGAGTAGGCGATGCTGTTATTCTTAATGAGTATCAAATCATCCACATACACAAGGACAGAGAGAAAGACTTCCCCTTTTCGGTAGGTGAAGAGTGTGTGATCGGCATGGGACTGAAGAAAGCCATAAGAACGTAGGGCGGTGGAGAGCTGTGCAAACCAGTTGCGGGGTGACTATCATAAACCATAGAGAGGTTTGCGCAAACGGAGAACCTTATTTTAGCTAGAAGGAGAGAACCCCGGAGGTGGCCGTATATATACTTCTTCATGGAGATAACCATGCAGAAAGGCATTGTTTATGTCCATTTGATGGAGCTCCCGATTTTGAATAACGGCGACTACTAAGAATACGCGGACGCTCACCGTTTTGGCAACAGGGGCAAAAGTCTCGGTATAGTCAAGTCCTTCAACTTAAGTATCCCCTCGAACCACAACCCGAGCCTTGTATCTCTCAATAGACCAGTCAGAGTTGAATTTAATTTTGTACACCCATTTTGAGACAATGGGCTTCTTGCCATGAGGTAAGTCTTTAATAATTCAGGTACCATTTGCTTTAAGAGCATCAATTTCTGCTCACATGGCTGCACGCCACTTTGGATCATGGGATGCAGCCTTGTAGGAACGCTGCTCAGAGCCAGAAGAAACTGTATCCAAAAATTGAGTGTGCGTAGCCAAAAATAACTTGAGTAGTATGACATACGTAGTCCTTGAGAATAGAAGGAGCTTTATTTTGTCGCTTTCCACGACCAAGAGTGGGAGACGGAGTAGTAAGAGAGCTCGGTGGAGAAGCCAGAGAGGAGATCTCGGGGTCAGGACCCGTAGTGATACCCAGCGAACCATGGGAAGGAGTGGCAGCCGGTGAGGGTGGCGAATCTCCCCCTGTCACTGGTGGTGTGTCTCCCCTATCACTGGAGGGGATGCCATAGGATGTTCGGCACAGTCCCATGCTAGGTAAAAAGTGATGATCGCGGGTGTAAGAGAAGGGTCGAGAGGTGTGGTAAATGGGAAGACGGTTTTCTCAAACTTCACATCCCGGGAGAAGAAGACTTGATAAGTTTCAAGATCATATACCCGCCAACCTTTCTTGCACGGGGGATACCCAAGAAAAACACAGTGTCTACTTCTAGGGGCAAATTTGTCTGTGGATTTTGTGTGAGCATACCAAAGACACCCAAAGACCCAAAGATGGGAATATGATGGGACCTTTTGGAAAAGGAGTTCATGGGATTTTTTGTGTTTGAGAATGGCTGAAGGAGTACGGTTTATGAGGTGAGCAGCGTAAGTACACATTCCCCCCAAAACTCAATAGGTAGGTTGGCTTGAAAACGTAGGGCTCGGGCGACCTCTAGAATATGACAGTGTTTTCTCTTACTTATCTATTTTGTTTGGGTGTATCGACCATAGAGGTTTGGTGTAATATACTGTGATCATTGTAGAATTGGTCATGGGTTGGGAATCAAATTCATGGCCGTTATCGCTCCGAATTATTTTGACAAGTTTGCCAAATTAGGTATGGACCATATTGCAGAAGTTTCGAAGCAAGGTACCAGTCTGACCCTTATCATGCATTAAATAAGCCCAGACAGCCCTACTATAGTCATCCACAATTGTCAAAAAAAAATTTTGCACCAAAAATAATGCTTACCCAATAGGGGCCCCAAATGTCACAATGTATCAATCCAAAAACATCCATAGCACGACTAGTACTATCAGGAAAAATAGTCCGAGTGTGCTTTGCACGACAAGACCCATCACAAATAGTTTTAAGTGAAGGGGAAACAGCTGAAACTATAGGAAGATGACTAAGAGGCTGACTGGAGGGATGCCCCATCCGCCTATGCCAGAGCTCGTAGGACTCAGACTTAGAGACGGCGGCCACTGTAGCAGTAGAAAGTGGCTGAAACACGAACACCCCCAATGCATCTTACCCAGTCCAATCGGGCTCTTCGAAGTGGGTCCTGCAATACACATATATCATGGGAGAAAGCCACAAAGCAGTTAGCGCCAGTTGCTAAACAAGAGACAGAAATAAGATTAATTGCCAAGTTTGGCACATAGAGCATGTGGTGAAGAGTGATGCCGTTTGCCAAGGAGACACTGCATGCTTTGATGATATTAGTTTGAAGACCATTCGGTAAACGTACCGGAGAAGGTGGGATATCCCAAATACTTGAAAAGAAATTCAAGTTCCCTGTCATATGGTGCGAGGCACCGCTATCAATCAACCAAGTATGAGTAGTAGGTAGAGATTTACCTACGAGAGAGTCTGTACTCGATGGAGAGGATTCCATAAAAGTGATAAGGCATTGCTTCTACTCAGGTGTCAGGCCCGGAAGAATGGAAGTGGCGGCGGCTTGTGCCTGGCCGAGAGAAGGGCTGTTGTTCTGTGTCATGGCGGTAGAGGCCTGGAGTGGGCTAGATAAGGAGCCGACTGCGTTCTGTGACATGGCAGTCAATCCACGACCCCGCCCCTGCCCCTTACCAGGCAAAGCAATACCAAGGCGGCGATAACATTTCTCCTGTGTGTGACCCACCCGATGACAAAACGTGCACTAAGGCCATCCTGTAGGTGTACGGCCTGGGTCCCCTGCAGTGGCTAAAACAAGGCCAGAAGACTTTGTAGTAGGCGGCCCATTTTGGGCATGAAAACCAACCGTCGGGGTAGTGTCACGGCTATTAGTGATGCCCCGGTGAGACTTTTCCTGCATGACCATGGCATAGACTCTATCTATGTTGGGAAACAGGTCCATGTTTATAATTTGAGTACGCAAAGTAGCGTACTTGTCATCGAGGCCCATGAGAAATTGGTAGGCCTATAAGTCTTGATACCAATTCATTTTTTTAGTACCTTTGGGACACCCACACGACTCCAAAGGCGACAAAGTCAACAATTCATCCCACATCCCAAGCAATTTCGTGTAATAGGTCATGACAGAGGCACCTCCCTGTGTAGTCATAGATGCATCAAACCACAATTTATAGATCCTAGATCTATTGGATATTGAGTATCGGGTTTTCAAGGAATCCCAGATCAATTTGGCCTCATTAAATCGTGATACAGTGGCACGGATAAAGGGATCTAGTGAGTTACAAATCCAAGAACATAACGTGGAGTTAACAATATCCCAAGCTAGAAAATCTTCAGACTTAGGGTCTGGTTTTGTAATTCTTCCATCGATAAAAGCAAGCTTATTATGTGATTTTAGAGTCAAAATAGTCGATTGTTCCCAGACAACATAATTGTCTCCTTTCAAGGTATCCTCAGTAAGGGAATTACCTGAGTTTCTTGACTGGACAAGTAATATTCTGAAGTTGGATCGAGGTGCTTAAGCTTGGAGGTTTCTGCATCCTTGGCCATGTTGATGAAGATGGAAACACACCGCTCCTTGACTACGGGTCTGATTGAATGCGTCGGCGGTGATTGCCGAGAGAGAGGAGATGTTGTCTGATTGCTTGCACACCAGTAGAGTAGGATACGGGACCTGAGAGTCTGATGAAGCGAAGGCCGGTTCTACAGGCTGGAATTTGACGCAGCCCAGTGACAGTGGTCCGGGAAGGATGAACGCCGGACGAGGAGAGAAAAAAATAAAAGAGGGCTAAGCGAAAATATTAGGCTCTGATACCATGATAAGAATGGTATCAATTGTTGTGTATTATTTCATTTACATGTAGCACTATATATACACTGAAGAACTAATTCTATGGGCTAAAATGAAGCTGTAAAATATGAAAATCCTATAACTATGCCCAAAACTTAAGCTATACAAGAAGGAAGGAAAATAGATCATGGAATTTGTTTTGGGCTGTCAAGACTCTAAAATTAAGTATTTATTTAACATGTGCATGACATATGTTATGAGCTGTCAAGATTCTAAAGTTAAGCACTTATTCAACATGTGCATAATCCCGGTTGATAATTTTGTTGAATTTTAATGAATATTGCAAGGAAGAGACTACGGAGGCTTTGATTAATATAAAAGATCTTTATATGGTCAATTTGCTAAATATTTTACTAATAAATTTTGTAACTTTTATATTTTTTAAGAAACCGTTACAAAACACAATATCTCAACCGGTACGTAGTTCTCGATCGGTATCACATGTACCGACCAGTACAATCAGTATAGAGCAGTATTTTGACCGATATAAAATATAAAGGGATATCATGCTGGTAGAAGACAAAAGTGATACGTACCAGCCGGCAAGATATTGATATCTATGCTTTGGAGGCGGTTCACAATGGGTGACACTCCTACCTTCATTTTTCTTTCTTTTCCTAGTGAACATGAATTAGTAATTTGTTGAAAGATAGAAAAAAAATGTTTCTTCAAAAAGACCGATAACCAAAAAAATAGAAGATGGTCATATCATATGGAGTTTTTCTCTTATATCACAAGCAATCCTATTTTTTCTCAACGAACAATTATATCAAAGTCATCTCACTAGCACAATATTCGCCACAACAACTCCATGCCTACTAGTAGAGAACTCTTCCTTAACCGGTTAGCCCTCATTCAATATATTTGCTCCTTTATTTTCAGGTCGCTTGAACGGAGTAAAAGATATAAGGTAGTGACGATGGTTACGCACCACACTACGATAGCATGCAGATTTTCTAACACATATCAAAGTTAATTAACGATGAATTCAATTTTCATCGATAAACCACACGAGTTACGAAAGTTCGCATTTGCGTCACAAAAAAAGAGAATAACCAAGTTTTGGTTCCTTTGGTGTGTATCTCTAAGAGAGTGTTTGGAATTAATATTGGGATGGTCAAACCTCATTTAATTTAGATTAAATCAGACATATGGGTGTTTGGCAAAAAAGATTTAATATGTCCCAAAAAGTTAAAAACTGATTAAATCCTTAATTCTGAAAAGTGAGGATTCTGAAATAGTTAATTTTCTCATAATTAGGTTTGACTTTTTAATTTACCGAGCTATCACGATATTTCTCGCAAAAGAATACCCCATATCCTTTAATTTGTTATGAGTGACTTTTGAATAGCTTCTGGAGTTATTTGTTCTTCTTTCTACGATGAACAGAGAGACAGATACAGAGAGCACAACAATCTCATCGACAGCCTCTTCCTATCCCACCATACTTTATAATATGATTATCTACACCTGAAAGTTACGTTAATATTACATAACTAGATAAATATTAAAAATTTATCAATTAAGTGCCTTTCATGGTCATTTTGCCATACTTAAACTCATTAAAGCACTTTTGTAACTTTTAGTTACTACATAACTACTTTTGTCAAATATCAAATTAATTCTGTTTAAAGTGGATTAGATATGATTCTGAAAAATGATTAAAGATTTTAAGTTAAAAATCTGTTTTTCAAAATTAATTTCAAACAAGTTCTAAGATCCTCCCCAACTAACATTCCGGGCCAGGCCATGCACATTCATGGGTTCGCAGCTACTGTACACCAAAAAGCATGCGAAACAAACATAGGCCATGATACGTGCTTCACGGCCCAAGATGCATCTCCAAGTTGATCCAACCCAGCTCACCACTTAATACAGGAAGTCTCCATGACCAAAGAAAATAGAAAACATAGGAACTCAGAAGCCATCACTGCGAGAGAGAGAGAGAGAGAGAGAGAGAGAGAGAGATGAAATTATTTGGGAAGAAAATACATCCGAGGCAGATGATAGTTGTTGCTTCCGGGTATGTACTAATTTGACTGCATCGTCACCCTCACCCCTTTGTGATTTGCTTTGAGGTTGATCTGCATATAATGTGGGAATCGTACATGTCAGGCTGCTGTTCTTGTCTGCCACAACGTATGATGTGCACAGATCCATCAAGAACAACGAGACGCCCCCTTCCAAGGACCAAATTGATGCACTGGAAGATTATGTCAGGTCCGTTCGCCGACCTCCTTAACTCACGGTCCATAATAGTCCACGAGTGTCTCTCTGTCTCTGTGGTGGATACTCTGCGCTTGTACCTCCAGCTGGTTGGCTTTGCAAAGCATTTGTTCGGTTAATGTCCTTAATTTCCTTTGGCTTGTACTTGTCATGCACCTAAAAGATTTGTCCTAAGTTTGCTTTAATACATGTTTACTAATGGTGTCATCTTTGAAATTTTTTTTTTTAAGTCCGTACATTTATCATATTCATTTTTTTTTAATTATTTTTTGTTTTCATTTTGGATAAAATAACTCAAAAGTGACAAAAACTGGACACACTTCCGATATGTTTTTAGCTTTTTTTCACTTAAACTTAATCCAATGTAAGAAAAATAATAATTTTTTTTGATAAAAATAATAAAAGTATGAAAATAAAAATAAAAAATAAATATGATAAACGTAAGAATTTGTGGATATGTAGTTGTTGTGCTTCTTGTTGATTTCATTACGAAGCAAAGCGCTTCTAAGCAAGTTGAAAGTTTTTCTTTTATGCAATTTAGGGAAGGAATAAATTTGGTGACAAAAAAGATTGTTATTAAAAATATTTTTATTGTTGTTGTTAAAATTTAAAAAGGCAATTTTATGGGGCTAAAATGCGTTTAGTGATACTTCCTATTGTCCTGCGCAATCTATGGTTTAAAAAAGTAAGGCATACATCTCTCGAAGTGAAGTAGCCTAGAGTACTACGAGAAGCAAAAATTTTCAACATAGATCCAATTGGTACGTATTTAATGCAAAGGCCTGCAAGATTTGCATATTTATATGCTATCTTCTGCTCATTGATAAACTTGAAGTATGACACTTCATTTATTTCACACAAATATACAATACAAATGCGTTTCATCTCACTTCTGGTTGCATAAATTACCATATAGGCTAGGCACGATTGAGAATTTTTTTTTTTTTACCATGGACTAGGTTTCTTTTTCACTTCTTAAATTCCCTTCAATTTCTATCAATCAAAGGTGGATTTTATTGGTTGCCAATAATTTAAGTAACCATGGGAGAAACTCCTGCCCTAGGCACATTCTTAGCTATGCCATGAGGTGCATGACTTTTTTCCAGGCAGGCCGGGCAGATATGTTCACCCACCATGAGTTCACATTCTTCCTCTCACTCACCAAGTGCCCGTATCCGGCCTCGGTCGTCAGATACCGCATCGCTGGAAGGTGACTTAGGTCGGCGAGCGTGAAAGCATCTCCTGCGAGGTAGGTGCTCTTCGACAGCCTCTGCTCGTAGACGTCGAGCACTTTCTCGAGCTTGATGGCACAGGACTGAACCAAGCCGAAGTCAGTTCGGTTACCCATTCGGGGTAGGACTAGGAGCTGAAGCACCATTGTGTAAACCAAGTCGTTGAAATTGTGTGCTTCCACTTCTAGCCACTGATCCACCACTGCTTTGTCCTCCAAGCTGGTTCCTAGAAGATTGGGACCTTTGTCTGCGTACTTCGTTGCATAGTACCTAATAATCGCCCTCGACTCTACAAAAATAACCAAAATGCATGTTAGAGCTTTGACTATGTGAGGTGAAACTTAGGGGGCAGTTCAAGTTGAGATGTTTATAAAGGCAATCGCGCTAGTGGACTAAGGGCACAATAAACTGTCAGAATTTTTAACTTAGCAAAATTGTGTACTGAATACGATAATTTATAGTATAATTTTATGCAACTTATTAAACAAATTAAAACTTCACTCAAGTTTAAGGGATTTACCAAAAAATAAATAAAAATCAGAGGGAGCCCCTCCAGAAATTCTCAATGGCCAAAGACAGGACGAAGGCCAGAGGAGCTCTGGAGATAGATTCAAAGGAGCAATTGATTGTTTTATATCTATTTGTTAGCGATTGATGCGCCTCGGCTTCAACCTCACTAACTATGCCATTACCCGGAGTGCAACGGCAAGTTCTAGTGTTGGAGCGTGACTCTTTCTACAACAAGTTCCTTAAAATGGAGCTCTTTTCCTTGTAACCGACAAGCAACGTTTCATTGTTCAGTCAATATATAAACTATGGAAAAATTTTGGCTGTTATCCGGATGGAAGGAATCTTCCTCCTACCCTCCATGTAGCGATAATTGATGGTTGCTAAATATTTTTAATGGCTTTTATTTAGTGACGCTAAAAAAATGCTGTTAAGAGTTGTCGCTGAAAATGTTAACAGAAAAGTCATTAAAGACATTTAGCGATTATTAATTGTCACTATATATGGGGTTGGAGGAAGATTCCTACAACCGGAATAGCAACCAAAATTTATTCATAAACTATTTGTCTGGTCGTGCTTTGTCAACACCATTTTCTTAATTGAGGCGGAACCAAATTAAGTTAGTCACATTTTTTTGGCTTTTGTAAAAGGAGACCTCCTATATTTCTTATGTAGCTCAGTATTTCTTATTTATTTATTCATTAAAACCTAAAAGCACAGTATAATTCAGATACAAACTGTCTGCTTACCATAAAGCCTAAAATCACCATCCTCAATCGCAGGAACTTGTCCGAAAGGCTACAAAAGAAAATGCAAAAAAGAGCATGTACATAAGAAGAGCACGTTGTTTTAAAATATATATGTATTTGTTAAACACATTGATCGTTTCCAAGAATAGTTGCAAAACCTCAAATAAAGGCCTTCAAATTAGACGTCAGTTTTAAAATTGTTGACAAATACATAACCATTGAACTTCCTATCGCAAATTTTTGTTCAGCAAGTTGATTTGGAAATTTGTGAGACTTTGCCATCTTTGTTTCTTTTCTTTCCAAAGAAAAATCTTATAAAGGATCATGTTGAAAGAGAAAGATTGTATCTGCGTAAGAAATGAAGATAATAGCAACTACGTAAAATTACCATCTTCTAGTAGCATTTTTCATAAAGGCATAAATTTAGGTAGTATTTGAAAGAATTTATTTTTTTTCAGTTTTTTTCTCCACTGTTGTAAACTAACATTTGATAGACAGCTTTTTTTTTTCCCCCTTCAGTTTTGAAAACCAATTTTTAAAAATAGGGCTATTTTTGAAAACTTCATTTAGGAGTTTTTGACTTTTAATTTTAATTTTTGTTATGATATTCAAGCTTCAAACTTAGTTAGAAGCAAAAAGAAATAAAAAATAACAAAATAAAGAACATCATTTTAACAAAAAAACTACATCACACACAAAGCACCACCTCCACAACCAGACTTGGTATCCACTGCCACCATGGTCGGCAATCAACCCCCCCCCCTCTCCCGTTTGCTGCCAATTACACCTGCAACCCCTGCTCCCACCACACAGACACTTCCCGCCATCAGCATCAAATCCACGTCGCCACCATGGCCACTGTCTCCCCTCTCACACACACTCAAACCATCACCAACAATTATCATAACCGCGACGACCCGTCAAAACCCACCCCACCACCAATCGTCAGTCACAGCACCACCACCAACAACCCACTTGGCCACCATCCCCCTCTGACACATGTGCACACGACTAGTAGCAGTTATGACAACCGCCAAGATCCAACAACCGTGATCGAACACCGTTCGTCAGCACAAAATCACTACTAACAACCGTCCCCCCCCCCCCCCCCCCAAAAAAATTCTAGGGTTGGCCATCAAATTCCTATGCCCAGCGCCACCATGGTTGTCAGATCTGTGGGTTGTAAGGGCTTTTGAAGTTTCGTTGTCGAGGCTGATGAAGAATCGATGGTGCATCAATTCATGATGATGGTGGTGGCAGTTGGC
Source organism: Escallonia herrerae (assembly GCA_033070095.1). NCBI lineage: Eukaryota > Viridiplantae > Streptophyta > Magnoliopsida > Escalloniales > Escalloniaceae > Escallonia > Escallonia herrerae. Next base: position 9,852 of record JAVXUP010003442.1, on the reverse strand, counting down.
AATAGCGTGGTGGTGGCAGCCGACGATGGAGTTCAAGGAGAAGAAGAAATATTTTTGGAGGCAGAAATTACAAAAACTCAAAATCAAAATTTTCAACCAAACATCAACCTCTTTTTGCAAAAAATGAAAATCAAAGAGGAGGTGTTTAGCTTTTTTTTTTTGTAAACTAAAAATTGAAAATCACAAAGGTTTTAAACACACCCCTTAGTTGTAGAAAACGTTCATAACCCTTTCAAAAACATCAAAATCTTGGCATTTTATGTCCACATAACCAAACTCGATCATATTTTTCCACGAGGAAATACACTAAATAGACGCGAAAGCGAAACATAAAACAAAACGCTTTAGAAACGAGAATTACTCTAGTTGTGGAAAGTTAAATTGCTCACTAGGTTGCACTAAACATTCAAACTTGCACGTTCAAAACATAGTTGCACTCGCATTCAAAAGTTGATGTTTCTTCCGTAAAATTGACATGAATAGTAGAATTTAGATTACACTCGTTCATACTAGTATTTCTTTATCTATCGCGCTACGAAAAAGACACCTTATGGAGCATAAAATTCGTATACCTGCCGGGGCAAGAAGTCAGGTCGCTTGTGTTCTCCGGATTCAAGGTCGATATGAACAACCTCGAAATCCACACCCATTTCCAGAAGGCAAGCCAGTACTCTTTGTGGGCATGCTGCCGCAACTGGACCAAACACTTTAACTACCATCTTCCGTCCTTTCCCTGTGTGTGCATGAGAGGAGATCATCTTCCCTTTTATAGCAAGAATTTGAAAGTTGACAAGGTGGGGGTTGCCTTTTTGGTTGCCTCTTTGTTCTATTTTTTACAACAGCTTGCCTTTTTGGTTGCCTCTTTGTTCTATTTTTGACTTGACTCTTGCAGATTTTGTGCGGCAGTGAACGTACCTCTTTTTTCCAATGGGGGTTGCCACATGCACCATCCAACTGGTGGGTGAGACTCAAACTTACCGAATCATATGAGGCAATAACTAGCATCCAGCAGCATCTAGCTACCATTTATTTAGAGCTACCGCGCCTTCTGAACCAGCCGTGCCTGGAGAAGTAAGATGTAGGGGTGGATCCAGAATGTATAATCAAGTGGAGAATGTATAATCAAGTGGATCAATTACTCTTACAAAGTTATTCACTTTTCGCATAACAAAAACTATCTACTGCTTCAAATGTTGCATACACTACTAAAAAAATAATTCGAGCGCATAAGCATTAGAAATTTTCACCTAGTGGAGTAAAAAAGAAAAAGCATGGAGCCTTCAAGTAATATTTGCACTACATACCAACGCAATTCCAAATTTAAATTTTAATTTAGTCATTTTTTTGCTAGATCTGAAAGCGCATTAGCACTGTATAAAATTACGAAGTCTGTTCATTCCAGTTTAGTGACAAAAGAATTAAATTTATGTTGTGATTAGCGGCATCTCTTATATTCGAATTCATATTTTGCAAAAGAAAAAGTTGAAGCAAACTGGCCTATCTATATTGTGATATTAGGTATAAGAATAAAAGTTGAACCAAATAAATTTATGCCGTGCCCCAATTTTTTGCTCTTTTAATGTCTTGAGTGAGGCTTATATGGTAATCTCCTCTTAAGACCCATCTTCTTCCTCGTTTGACATCTCTATGGGCTGGGCCGGGCCTGGGCCCAATTTTTTTTACTTTTTTTTTGCATTTTCTTGTTATTCAAGGTAAAAACTTTAATTAAGGTAAAAATAGGTTTCTAATGACTTTATTACGTAGAAAAGTCTAAATTTTTAAAGAACGTCATAAATAAAGCTAATAGAAGCTCATTTTGAGAGCTTTTACTGTTCTGTGTCCATGCAACTTTTCTTTATCCTCATGTTATGAACAGACTTCTTTAATATTTAACTGAGACAACTTATTCTTTCTGCTAGTTAAAAAAAAGCGTAGAAGAAGAAACATGTATTTTTTGCATGATGGTAGAGAGTTGTATATGCAAATTAAGCATATTTGAGGAAAAGATAATGTGTGCATTTGTATCGAGTTGCTCCAAATTAACGTCTATTTTTTTTGGATATTTTCCAGTAATATTTCACAAAGTGCTCAAAAGGACCGTATATATAGAATCAATACAAAAGCAATCAAATAGTGCCTGAATATATATATTCAATAGGGGTGGATCTCGGATGCCACATCGATTTTGAGAGTTGATGGCCAATATACCTTCACTTTGAGGCAAGAATGCTGCTGCGGAGGCAAACTTGGAACAAACGTGACAAAAAAGTAGTAGAGTGAGGTGCATAATAAGCTTAGTACGGTGAGGAAGAGATTTTTCACCCATTGTCTCGTCTCTTCCTCAGAATTGTTCCTGGCAAGGCCTGTTGTTTCCACAAATTCCCCTTATATGGAAGACGAGACACAAATTAATGATGGAAAGAAGAGCCACAAATCAATGATGTAAAGTTACAATGGGACGTGAGTGCAGGAATAAAATGATTTCTACATCTATGCTTCTTGAATTAGTGTGAAGAACTTGATTGCTGTAGCGTCCTCATTTTTTGAGTTATTCAAAATGTAGTAGTCAAGTAACCTTTTGTCTTACTTTTCCTCTTCACGATCGATTAACATCCCCATGTTCCCGTGAATAACTATCTTCCATAGTTGTACCATAATTGTAGGTGAAAGGACAAAGTTATTACAATTCGAGAGTCTTAAAAAATAACCTCTCCAAAAGGGTCATTTTGGTGAATAACTTGTAAGTATCTCAGTTATTCTCAGCAATAAATAATTCCCTCATTTCTTATATTATTCAATCTATCAATGTTTTAAGGAAACGGATTTTTGTGTCACATGTTTTTTTTTCCTCTTCTAATCTTATGTACTAAGAAATCAGAAATAGAGTTTGAATTCTCTAATAGATAAGATACCCTTCTCTCCTTTTTCTTTTACTTTATTTTAAAAAGTTCCAATAGGTGGATTTTCCAAATTTAAGTCCGAAATAACTCCCCTCTAATATGTTGATATTTCTTTATCAGATCATTACTTCACCAAAAATATTTCTCTTCTTTTAGACTTAAAACAAAACATCTAGCTTCTTCATATGTGTTCTCTCAGAGCCCAATTCTATTATTTTTTGTCGGTACTCCCGAATTTGATCTCTAAACGCCATTCTTCACTTACCATATGTATACTTAGGTAAATCCGAATTTGTGCCATGTTATACTTAGGTAATCCGATGCATCATGCATACGTATTTTTTTGCACCAATCATTTTGGTTTATTTTACTTTTTCTTTGCAATTATGCTATTGTTCCCACTGATACATTCATTAGTTTTACTCTTTTGTTAGTTATACAAAATTTGGTTGGCAGTGGGTTTTCATGCATTTGATCAGCACATCAGTTCGATAATGTAGGAGCCTAATGAGTTCTGATCTTCTCCATTTTAGCTTCAGACAAAGCTTCCAGTATCATGGTCATTGCTATTTTTCACAGTTTTCAGCTTCATCAGTTCAAAATTCTAATTATTGTTTTTTTTTAAATTGTCAATTCTGATTTTGATTTTTGCTTTTTTATTTAATACCACTTTTAATGCAATCAATCTCACTAAAAACGGGCCAAAAAAGGCTTAAAACGGGCCGAAATAGGGCCAAACCCGGGCCAATTCTGGGCTTTTTTCTTAGATTTTCTGGCCTGGTCCAAGCTCAGGCCCTAAGCCCTAATATCGTGGGCCGCTACTGTTCATCCACGGGGCCGGGCCAGCCCGGGCCGGCTCGGGCCAGCCTGCGGGCCACCCGGCCCTTTTGACAACTCTACTTTCCCTGTGTGTGCATGAGAGGAGATCATCTTCCCTTCTATAGCAAGAATTTGAAAGTTGACAAGGTGGGGGTTGTCATGTGTGATTTTTCGGGTGACAACAGCTTGCCTTTTTGGTTGCCTCTTTCTTCTATTTTTGACTTGACTCTTGCAGATTTTGTGCGGCAGTGAACGTACCTCTTTTTTCCAATGGGGGTTGCCACATGCACCATCCAACTGGTGGGTGAGACTCAAACTTACCGAATCATATGAGGCAATAACTAGCATCCAACAGCATCTAGCTACCATTTATTTAGAGCTACCGCGCCTTCTGAACCAGCCGTGCCTGGAAAAGTAAGATGTAGGGGTGGATCCAGAAAGTATAATCAAGTGGATCAATTACTCTTACAAAGTTATTCACTTTTCGCATAACAAAAACTATCTACTGCTTCAAATGTTGCATACACTACTAAAAAAAATAATTCGAGCGCATAAGCATTAGAAATTTTCACCTAGTGGAGTAAAAAAGAAAAAGCATGGAGCCTTCAAGTAATATTTGCACTACATACCAACGCAATTCCAAATTTAAATTTTAATTTAGTCATTTTTTTGCTAGATCTGAAAGCGCATTAGCACTGTATAAAATTACGAAGTCTGTTCATTCCAGTTTAGTGACAAAAGAATTAAATTTATGTTGTGATTAGCGGCATCTCTTATATACGAATTCATATTTTTCAAAAGAAAAAGTTGAAGCAAACTGGCCTATCTATATTGTGATATTAGGGATAAGAATAAAAGTTGAACCAAATAAATTTATGCCGTGCCCCAATATTTTGCTCTTTTAATGTCTTGAGTGAGGCTTATATGGTAATTTCCTCTTAAGACCCATCTTCTTCCTCGTACAAGAAATTCAATGATAAAAGCTACGTACATATATATATATATATATATATATATATATATAGCATAATTTTTCATATTTTTATCCCACCTCTTATGTTATCCACTTTTTCAATCAAAAAAGACTTTTTGTATCAAAGTGAATCTAACGAACCCATTAATAAAATAAGGTAAAAATAAAAAGCCAAACCCATGTACCCGTTTATTATGAGCTTTGTGGTACATACCTAACCTAACCGCATTAATGTGCATCCCACTCACTGATCCATTAGCGGTGCAAAGGTTACTCTGTAGCTATTCCATTCGAATGAAAACTAAAGCTTTGTTTGATTTTCTTTTCGTTTACAATTTTAAACTGGAGACAAAAAAAAAAGTATTTGACACACAGTTTTTATTTATTTTTGTCTTCAGTTTTAAAAATCAGTTTTTGAAATATGGCTGTTTTTTAAAACTCCTATTTATGGGTTTTGACTTTTCAATTTTGATTTTTATTTTAAGACCACCACCACCCTCCGCCACCGCCTACTGCAGCCCGTCGGCCGGCCACCGCTGGCAATTGCCAGCCACCACCGACGGCCACCGGTAGCCACAACCAGCCACCATCAGCAACTGCCCCCGGCTATCCCGTAGGCCACCGCCACCACAAACGACCACCAAAGAAAACACTCAAAATAAAAATTAGGTAATCAAACACCCAAAAGAAAAAAACTCAATATAAAAACTGGGTCAGAAAACTAAAACTGGAAGTGATTTCAAGCGATACCTAAGTCACCGACCCACTTTGAATTCAATACCGAGATAGGCAATGAGGTGATGACTTTAATCTCGTATTCATTTCGCCGGCCATTGACAGAAAAGCTAGCCTTCCTGCATGCAAGGCCCGATTGACAGCTAAGCTTCCCGTGTTGTGGATCCCTCTTCTCACTAGAACAAACTTTGGCTCCTACCCGGGTTATAAGAATCTTCTTCCAACTCCATATATAGTGACAATTAACAGTCACTAAATATTTTTAGTGACTTTTCTTCTAACACTATCAGCGACAATCATTAACATCATTTTTTAGCGTCACTAAATAAAAGTCACTAAAAACTTTTAGAAATGATTGATTGTCGCTATATAAAGGATAGGAGGAAGATTCCTCTAACCCGAGTAGCAGCCAAATTTTTTCCTTCTCACTAGGTCTGCAATTACACAAGATCTGTAGGCAATGTTTGAAGACACTAAGGAATGAAATTTACATAGCTTACTCATTTCGAGAATTAGGAGGAGATCACGATCACTTCCGGTCATTCTTACATGAGATCCACCCCTGGCAAGGTGGGTGTTGTTCACCGTAATTGCTCCACATGTAAAGCATGAGCTCAACTTGATTCAAGATTTACTATCCATATGACTTGGTATCTCCCTGTGTGTGTGTGTGTGTGTGTGTGGCCACGACCAAAGCTCCCATTCGATTCCTACTCTGTCAAAACCATTGATCTTCCAAGAACCATAAATAAACCAGGTCACCCGCCATGAGCTCTAGTGCCACGCTGGGAGCAGGGGCGAATCTAGGATTTCACTTCGAGGGGGCCAAGAAACTACTTGTAATATACCTTAGTTATAGATGTAATTGATCTAATATGACCACAATTGGTGCAACAAACGACATTAAATAAGTTAGAACCATTTCTACCCTGTAGTTTCATATGATGTGCAAAAAGAATTATATGTGTGTGTAGTACTAGTATCACATCTATATTGAGGTCATAAAACTTCGGTACAATTAGTATCACATCTATATTGAGGTTATAAAACTTCGATACAATTAAACATTCTGGTCTTTCTAGCTTTTTATTTGTATGCATGCACAATAGTTAGACATAATTTGACTAAATGCTACTCATACATAGAACTTATCAGTTATACGTATATGAAAAATATATATTTGAAATTGAGTAGCGAGAAAAAGTACTAGTATGAGTTTGTCTATACAAAACAAAAATTAAATAAATAGAACTTTCATATGAGTTGGAACTAAAACAAAAAAACGTAGGAAACTGATAAATTAACTAACATAACATTAACCTTTGAAGGCAAAAATGAAGTGGATGAGCTTAATCCCAAAATATGTACTAGGAATTTTTAACTTTTTAACTTTAATGCTTTAACCAAATGTATGTTAGTAACATAGAAAACTTTTAGTGACAAATATGGGGGTGACCACGGTCTACCCGATCCTATTGTAGGTCCGCCATTGCTTAAAAGATAGCAAGGAGTCCATTGGTCACCATGAAATGACCCATGCATATAGAGAGAGTCTAGCTTAGCCTAGATATTGAAGCTAATATGTATTGGTACATCCGTGTATATAGCCCAACTTATTTTTCACACTTCTCTATATGATACTAACACGCCTTCGCACATGCACCACAACAAGCCAACATGATGTCGTTTGGGATCAGCAATGTTCTCAGTTTATAACGGGCTTTAAGTCTATTATCGGCCTAAAGAAGAAAACAGAAATGATAAACCATCTTTTGATGGAAATTCAATATACTTCATTAAAGGGTTGATCCTAATATATATATATATATATATATATATATATATATATATATATATATATATATATATATATATCTCTTGAAAACTCCTTCTCTTTGTTGACAGACAACGTTTTCGTCACCAGCCCTAGTTTACATTAGTGGATGGTGCGTGATACTTCCTTTCCATGCTTTCTAAAGTTCTACTTTCTTAGTTTTCCTCTTGGCCAATTTTCTCATTCAATGGCTTAGCAATGCTTTCTAGGTTCTATAATGGGTTGGTGGTAGGCTCGGTTGTCGATCTGCCCATCTCAGGTGCGGTGGTTTATTAGGTGGCTCGGGTGCGATTAATGGGCGTGGCAACACCGGTTTGTGGTGGGTCCGGTGGTTGAGGTTTTTCTTCCTAGAACTGTTTTAGGGTGTGAAGGATGGGCAAGGCAGCAATGGCAGAATGACAATAGCGGCAGATGTAGAGGGGATGCTGACAATTGTGTGGCTACGTTTGAGGGTTGTTCGGTACTTTGTGAGGTCGTAGGGAGAAGGTGCAGTTTCTAACTAGGGTTTCAAACCTCTAGCTTGATTCCCTTTTTATTTTAGTTTATGGTGTGTGTTTGGTTTCATTGCTAGGAGCGAGTATAGTTTCAGGCTAGGGTTTTGTCTTGCCTCTAAATTGGGATTTGGATTCCCTGCTATAACACATGGTTACAGCAGGGGTGCTGTACTCATTTCTGTGAGAGAGGGGGAGAGAAAGAGATAAGAGAGAGAGAGGGGGTTGTAACCATGGTTACTCTCTCTCTTCCCTCTCTCTCTCTCCCCTCTCTCACAGAAGTGGGTACAACACCCTGCTGTAACCATGAGTTACAGCAGGGATCCCAATCCCCTAGCTTGGGGCCTGTGCTAGTTGATTAAGTTAGGTGTGGCAGCCTCGTTTTGTTGGGTGATGGGTGCATTTACTTTATCTTGTGTGTTGGGTGAAGCAGCCCCAGTTTGTTGGTATCTGGTGGGTGGTCATATAGTGGTATTATGTGCAGTGAGTGGTTGTGTGACAGAGCCGTACGTGGGTAGTACTGGTCTGGAAAGATCTGATAGGTTTGACGGTGTTGCATGGTCGCTACGTGCTCTGCGTCACATGGTTTTGATGGTGATGATCAAGTTTTTTAGGGTGTGTTCATGTCAATAGAGGAGTCAGGTTTGTCCATTTGCATTAAATTTGCACTTACGTGCTTGTTTCTTAATACCTATAGATCTAAGGGTTTTGGATCTCTGACTTTGTTGTTTACTTTTCCGTTTTTTTTACATTGACTTTTTTTTTTTTTTTGCACTGTAATCCCTAAGCCACATATGTTGGCCTCATCTATAACAAAAGAACATAATTGCCAATTACGCTCGACTTTCATTATAAAATTCTAGGAAGTGTTACTGAAAGGTGTGATGAAGTGTTGCCAAAAGATTAGCAATTACCATTGTTATTGTAGTTTTTCGCGGTGATATTAGTCCTTAGACGTCTTTGGTTTTAACCTGATAACCGCTACCATGTCGAGGAATGTCGAGGGCCAAAGCACTTGTCAGGCATATACATGCCCCACAAAATTTTGACACATTGCATAGCACAAATGCTGAGGAATGGAAATTGAGGCAACTTGCACCCCTTCACTCCTAGACAGTCCACATATACAAAAAATATTCAATGGTCTCAAATCATTCACTTACTCTTAATACGACAATCTTGGATGTAATGGTTGAAATCCCATTGAGCCCCTCCAATCCAAGTGCCCCAAATTAGTGAATTAATCGTTGCCACTTTCGCTTTTGCTCTAAGTGTTACTGTAAGGAAGAGCATGATAGTGTGCAGGTACCTATCCCTTGTGCCTTCATGGGCATCAAGTAAGACTTAGGGAAAACATTACAGTATTAGAGACGTATTTGAGAGCGCCTGTTCGAGAAAGACCTTCCGAGTGGACATTAATAGTGGATCGATATGCCTTGACCATGGATTAGAGGCTGGGATTATATATGCATCTCGTCCCCTATATCCAACCCATGTTGGCCATGCATGTCATGATGGGTTGGGCTGTTGATGTGCATGCATGCCATGTGCCAAGGTGGCCATTATCTTGGGTTCAACCGCTTGTTGGAATGTTACTATTGGTGACATGCTTGATGTTAACACGTCGGTCTTGATATGTTGGTTAACAAGTAGGGGTGAGCATTTAAACTGTTAAAATCGATCTAACCGTAAAAATCAAACCATTCAATCTGTCTATTTCCAAATTGATCTAAAAATCAATCGGTTTGATTTTTTTTCTCCCAAACCGTACATTCGGTTCGGTTCAAAATTTTTTGAAACAGTATAAATCGAACCAACCGTATATAATAATAATACAACATATCTATATTTTTACCAAATCCTAGTTATTTTTTTACTAACTCTAGTTATCTAGCAATTCATATAAAATGGGATAAACCGTAAATCTCTTAATGTAACACATATTTTCATTCGTCGCCTACGTCTTACTAAGTGTTAATAGTTATGATAAGAAATTCAGTTTTTTTGGAGCTTATTAGCTTAGCGTGTATAAGTCATTAATTTTTGGTCTTAAACTTGTCCAAAATTGAGTTTGGCCCAAACCGATTAAACCGTCAAAAC